>NJDC01005425.1:12533-42132 GCA_002245475.1 Calephelis virginiensis
TTAGTGACATAAACTATTAAATTCATTCTGTTATCTATCAAAGTATTTCTCTGTATTAGTCAACGACTAACACCCATAACACAAGCATATAATTTGCTTACTTTGGGGTTAGATTCAATTTGTTTAATTTGTATTATGTATATTTATATGTATTATATTATATTGTAAATTATTAATGAAAATAGGTTTATATTTCCGTGTTGGCCAAGGTTCGATTAGGAAAACAGACCATCTCCCTCTCGGCTAGGCAAGTCGTAAGAGGCGAGAACAGGCTAAATATATCATTAACAACACCAACCGCGGTAGAGTGTTGTGCAGGTACTTGTTCGGGTTAGAATTAACCGTCTACTTATTCCTGACGCCGTAATGATGTTTTATTTCAGTTTAGAGGAGAGGTAAAGTTACACAATAAGCCTAGCATCCTGGTCACACGACACCGAAGCACCTATAACATCTATGGTTACTATAGCCCACAGTTGTCTCTTATCTTCATATCAGGAGAACTGTGAGCTTATTACATGAAAAGACAACAAAAGATCTCACATAAAAAAAACAAAAGATTTTAATAATTTGATATTTTTACAAAACATGTATTATTAAAGTAATAATTAATTATATGTATAATCATAATAAATATTATCAAAAGTAAATATAATCGTAATCAAAGTAAATTTCGAACGCGCAATAAATATTTTTATGTGAATCAGCTGTTTAATTATGGATTGCATGTTATCAGTAAAAAGTCAGGTTCCACCGAGATTTGAACTCGGATCGCTGGATTCAAAGTCCAGAGTGCTAACCATTACACCATGGAACCGGCTGACGACAACTTCTAAATTATGAATAGCAAACATTGCGTTTCATAAATACGTAAATCTATCGATGATAATAAGGTCACAGGTGTTATTTTTGTAAGACGTAATCACATCATTATTTTGTTGCAAAATCTTGCGGATATAATATGTGTTTTAGTATCAAATCCTTTTATTTTCGTAGATACAACGCGCAATCGCATCGCATTTATATAAGCAAAAAGGCAGGCGCTTGTATATAATTCTGAGTTTGTTGTTTTTTTTAAACACACCTATATCGCTTCTCTGTTCTAGCGGTTCAGTTGTTGGACTTGACTGCCTGAGATCCCGGGTCGGGCCACAAAAAGAAAATTGGGTTTTTCCAATTTTCTAATAAAATAAATGAAACGTTGCTCGGGATTGGATATGTGCCCGGTTGGCGATAGGCTTGCCTTCTATCACATTGTTTGACTTAGTGTCTTCGGCTAGTCGTGGGTGCCTGGTTGTGCCTCTGCTTACCTCTTCGGCGGTATGGGCGTGAGATACTTTTTTTTTAAATACACAGTTGCAGGTAGACGCAACAGCCTTGCATGATTCGATGAAAACAAACATGTGTGATGATATTGTAACATGAATTTATTCAGCAGTGCTTACTGCTGAGTATCAAAGAGTGGCTTTAGGTGGAAAAATTAAACAACCTTTAACGAGCAAAAAAATATAGTGTTATTTTTTTCTGAATAATAAATTAAACTTTAGCATTGTAAGTTAGACAACGCTTAAAATATAATTTATTTATTGAAAATAAAAGTGTGAGAGCAGTCTTTTATTATTCATGTATATTGTGTAGTGGCGTCACAATTAACGTGATGAATTTTTGCCACGTACGTATTTGTAATTTTTAATTAATAACTAATTCGTGAAATGAAATAATAACAAGTTTCAACATAGGAAACGCGAATTTTAAAATATTTTGCGGAAGTGCCATATGACCGAATACGTCCCCGTGTTGAACAATAGCGTAGATGCCCCAAATTCCGGGCAGGACTGCGTGCTAACAGGCGTTTAGCGTCCACTCCGGCCCCTGAGACAAAGGTCCTTGCCGGTTTATTTACAAATCTAAATTTTTTGTGTGTACAGCCAGCGAACTGTGTGCGTAAAGGAATAATTTATGAGGATTTTCTTTTTAATATAATTATGAGTTCGTCTTATCCTTTTGTACTTGGACTTCGCATTTTTTTTGTTTAAATGTTCCATTTTTTGGCCATTTCATAGAAACTAGTGATCGCCCATTGGTCGAAATTCAACCATAATACATTTTAATATCTTGTTGTAATGAAATGAAATGAAATGAAAATTATTTATTTGCGGAAAATGTGTGTTAAAAAGTTGTTATAAAGATATTTAAGAATACAACATATTCTACCACATTGTGGTGTGCAAATATTTAGTTAATTTTAAGAAGTTACATATTTCTATAAAAATGTACATTTAAATCACAGCCCTTATTTACATTTTAATAAACATTTTATTTATTTATGAACATAAGTTTCATAATTTGTTATAAATTATTTTAAAGGTAGATTAATTTTTAGTCCTATCTACCGTACACAACCATAAGATACACTACCATAAGATATACATTGATAAGAACGCCATCTTCGTTTCTCAAGACCAAATACTTTGTTTCCAAACTTTATGGATAGTTAGTGCGCCATCTGAGATCTTTTATCGATATCATCAATTTATTTGTTTGTGTGTGTCAAATGCATGGTAGTACCTATTTGTAATGTTTTATTTTTTGAATTAATGCACTTTATAAACATTACCATAAAAATATTAACGTTCTGCACTTCTCCTACTCATGAACTATATGTGTGCCAAATTTCATACTCCTCTGTCAGCGCGATTTTTGTAAAAAGGGGTCCAAAGTTTTAGCTTCACATATTAATATTATAAGGGTCATAATGCAATCACATTTATAATTTTCAACGATGTCAAACTCAGCGCAAGCACGTTTGTTTTATCTGTATGTTTTTTTTTCTTTTTTTTGTATGAAAGCAAAGGTGTTCTGACATGCAACCTTCTGATAAAAACGTCTTCTGCATACCTATATGTTTTGATTCTATCCCCCATACTAATAAAACGTACGCGTCCGTTGGTCTGGTGTGTAACTTCACGTTTGCTAACAAAAAGTCAAGTTACATACCAGATCAAAGGGCGCGTAAGTTTTATTAGTAAAGGGGAAAATATATATAACTGAAAGCTTATGTCGTCTTCTTTATCAAAGATCACCCATTTTCCAAATATTATCGCCATCGGCTAACTATGAAATTGGCGGACTTACATATAAAATCAGCATCTTAACGCCTGTATTATCGAAAATGTTGGCAGATGTACAACTAGGGCACCCACGATTAGGCGAAGATATTTAGTCCCACAATGTGACCACTTATCTAATTCCGGACACGTTTTCTTTATTGAAAATTGAAAAGTACATTTTGATATGTCATCTTGGATCCCTTATTTTACTCCTAGAGGGGTAAGAAAAATCCAAATCTTACATCCTTATTCTTATCTGAATGCCATATTAAATTAGCAAGATATATCTAGAAGTTTGAGATGTGCGTCGATTGCTGCGTTAGAAGCATTTTATTCTACACCAGATGAATTGGTGAATTTCCACGTCATTTTTAATTGTTAATTTGATTATTCTGCTAGTCAGCATTACGACGAATCCGAAAATGCAAATGTCATTTAAATCAATACAGTAATTCTCGATTTATAAGTATGACCAAATGCTCGACTTTGTTTTAGGTATTTATACAGAGATACAGATTTCATAAAAATTAAACTTTATGAAGAGATTATTAAGATTATTAATAATTCGTCGGCTTATTGCAAGAAGTCATTTGTGACATATTTATTATTCTTAAATAAACGGAATTTCAACATTTTAACAGTAAATGTGTAACTGATAAGTTGCATTTATGGATTAAATAGCAAGCTGCGTAACGCCTAAAGTAAATAAGTTAGAAGTTAGTGAGTTTTTGCATTGTCAAATATGTGAAAATGAAACCATCCATGTAAAAACGTATTTAGTTATTGCAGTAAATGAGTTCTTGCAAGAAGCCGACGAATTATGCTAGTCGGGACTGAGTTTAGTCGTATAACCATTATTTGACCGCCTCGTTGGTCGAGTGGCTAGCGTACACGCCCAACTACACCGATCAACTGCGAGATTCGGGTTCGATTCCCGACGGGGGCAGGCATATGTGTGATGCACATTTAGATGTCTGCATTTCCGAGTCTGGGTGTTTATTAAATATATTCTGGTATCTATTTAAGTATTTCTATGTATTAGATCCGTTGACTAACACCTATATATAGCACATAATTTGCTTACTTTGGGGTTAGATTCAATTTGTATAACTTGTCCTGAAATATCTATTATTGTTAAACTTTATGAAGACTCTATCATAATTTTGTATACCTAATAACAAAAAAATATTAAAATTAATATTTTTTTATTCCGAACATAATGATAAAAATGAATATAATAAATGACAAAACGAAGCTTCTTAATTCAGTTGCTCCATTATTGAGAGTGTAACACGATTTGGGAACAAAGTAGCTTCTCGGGTTACTCGGGGGTGTCGTAATAAGGTGAAATGAATGTGAATTATCATTTCGGGGACTGGGATTAGGTTACTTGATAATCTGTTCCCCTGCTTCACTTAGGACTTAAACCCGCGAGGATGATGTACTTAGCTTTTTACTGTTTTAGACTCATGATCTCCACCCTCGGACTTCGCAACAGAGTTTAAACTATCATGCCCATCATCTTGATGAGTGGCTATCAACAACTGTGCGATTCCGAAGACATTTTTTACCTCGCACATCACTTTTGTGGAATCGGTTATCGAGCACAGTATTCCCAAACAATTATGACTTAGGGACCTTCAAGAAAAAAGCGCACTCATTCCTTAAAGGTCAGCAACGCATCTGTGATACTCCTGGTGTTGCGGATGTCCGTGGGCGGCAGTGATCACTTTCCATCGGGTGACCTACTTGCTCGTATGCCTCCTCTCGTATATAAAAAAAGTGTAGAACGAGCATCGGTTTGTCATTAAAACCGCAACCCTGATGTCTAGGGTTACTCTTGAATTTCGATTTCTTGCAAGATTTGAAATTGGAATCGGATTTGCGTCTTTT
Source organism: Calephelis virginiensis (assembly GCA_002245475.1). NCBI lineage: Eukaryota > Metazoa > Arthropoda > Insecta > Lepidoptera > Riodinidae > Calephelis > Calephelis virginiensis. The sequence goes on from NJDC01005425.1 coordinate 17,537, forward strand.
TATAACGCTTTGGAACTAAATGTTAATAATTCGCTAGTATTATCACACGCTTATTTCAGTAGATAACAATAAAACATTAAAAACAAAACAAAAACCCGACTGCGAAATATCCAGTGCCACTCGTGCTATACAAGTTATTCCAACTACACATATTATGTATGTTTAAATCTTTGACACCACTCAGGTTGGGGTAGGGAATGTGTTCTAAAAAACCATTACCATCAAACTCGACTATGGGCTGAGTAATCGTTTACCACACATATAAAAAACATACAGTCGAATTGAGAATCTTGTCCTTTTTTTAATGGGTTAAAAAAAATAACAAGTATCTTCACGCCCATATCCCCGAAGAGGTAGGCAGAGGCACAACCAGGGCACCCACGACTAGCCGAAGATACTAAGTCCCACAATGTGATAGGTGGCAAGCCTATCGCCAACCGGGCACATTTCCAATCCCGACCAACTTTTTTTTTTATTTGAAAATTGGAAAAATCCAATTTTCCTTTTGTTGGCCGACCCGGGATTCGAACCCGGGACCTCGTGCAGTCAAGTCCAACACCCGGACCGCTAGACCACAGAGGCGATAACCTCTAGTGTATTCGTATAATAAGCATGTATCGTGCCTAGATGATTACCTTCAGGTTGGCATGATCGTTGGTGTGTGTAGGTGACGTGTATCTCTGCCATTCAATTCAAGTTCTGACCCCCATGTCAATTTAATTATGGTCTTAGGGGTGTGTCAAAAGCTCCTTCGCAGAATAGACCATCTGCCTTCCTGCCAGGCAGCTCGTAGAAGGCGAGCATAGGCTTTCCGTGACTAACAGTGTGACATCTGACTGGGTGGTAGAGTTTCGCAGCGACTCACCCGGATTGGTACCACCGCTTTACCTATTCCTGCCGCCATAACGTCACGACGTGTTCCGGATTGGAGGGTAAGGTAGCCGGGAAACTTACTTTTGCTCGAGGCCTAACATCCCGGCCTCCGGTTGACAACGCACTATTACCACCTTTGGTGTCTCTAGGCGGCGTGAATTTCTCACCATCAGGAAATCCGTCTGCTTGTTTGCCTTCCAATATCATAAAAAAACAGCGATTTTTTTGCATAAGATTTCAGCGAACTAGCTTAAGGTTCTTCTAATGTTAAGAGATAAAAGTGGCTTGTAAACACCATAGATGCTATAATTGCGTTGATGTCCTGGCATGTCAGGACTATTTTGCAAATCTAGCGGCTATCCTACTCTCCGATAGTCGTTATAGTGGCAAGACCAGGTAAGGCAGTGGATCCCAACCTGGGTAACTAGCTGCACAACATATATCACCAGAGGTCTAGTTCATTGTGGCCTAAATCAGCGCTTGTCTCTTACTAGCCGCTTCGTAGAGACGCAGATGGGCTGTTATACCTATTTAGACCCGGACCAACACGGGTAAAACTGTTATGAAAATTTGTCGTTTATCGCAATATAATTGTCGATGATTGCCAAAATAATGTTTCTTCAATCTAAGTAAATTATTGTTTTATTGGAAAATGTTAATAAAACTTAGGTATTTTTCTCATAAAATTGTGAAAACATATCTCAAGCACGGGACTAGTGCTAAAATTAAAATATCTCAAGAGAATCGACAGTTATGGTCATTCTAAAATGTGAGTATCGTCGTCAATGATGATATACAGGGTAACATTTAAAGAACCAGCAAATTTTTAAACAGGGGTTGGGAATCGATAACACTTTTCATTTATGAAGTAATAAAATATTAACAAAATGCAAATTATAATTTTTATCCGACGCAAAATCCAAAATGCATGGTTATAACGTAAACGCCGACCGCAATCGCATGCGCAGGCTGGTGACGCAATGACTCTAGTAAGAGTCATGACGTAGAACGTAGCGTGACAAGTGAAGTATTAACGCGGGCTATTATAAATGAATGTAGCCTCTGTAGTCTAACGGTTGCGCGTCGGACTTGACTTCTTGAGATTCCGGGTTCGGTTCCCGGGTTGGACAACTTAAAAACTAGAAAATTTGTAATTTAAATTTTTTAATAAAGATAATGTTGGCCGGGATTGGATATGTGCCCGGTTCGTGATAGGCTTGCCACCCATCACATTCTGGGACTTAGTGTTTTCGGCTAGTCGAGGGTGCCCTGGTTGTGCCTCTGCCTACTTCTTCGGGGATATGGGCGTGAAGATACTTCACTTTAATGTTCATAAAAGTAAATATTTCAATTTGCCAACTCTATCACTTTAATCCCTTATACTGAAATTTGGCCGGTCTTTAGAGAGTAATCCTGTATATAATTTAAAAATACTACATAGAACTTTGTAGCTCTGGGACATAGCTGTGGGCGAAATCGATAAGAAATAATTAAAACTTGAGCTCTGGATTTGAATCCTCGGTAGCTCAAATGTTAAGAAAATTCGTCAGTGACACGACATCTGTGCTGATGTCTATAAAATACATTTGTCTAATACCATAGACATTTGATCTGTGTCTAATCCGAAAGCCACCTGTTTGTTTGGTACAATAAGAAGCAATAAGATGCATTTATTTATGTATTATGTACTTTAATCTTCTATGAAAATAAATCACCACGTAGTATAAAACAAAGTCGCTTCTTCTATATGTCACTTTATAAGCTTAAATCTTTAAAACTACGCAACGGATTTTGATGCGTTTTGTTTTAATAAACAAAGTGATTTAAGAGAAAGGTTTATGTGTATATTTTATACCCGTGCAAAGCCGGGGTGGGCCGCTAGTAGAATAATAGAATATTTTTATAACAAAACTCTGATTATGGGTACCGCGATGGATTCAATCAGCTTATTCAGAGGGTGTGTTTGATTGCGTGGGTGTTTGCAGAGTAATGATCGATAGCTTATTAATTTGATTGCTTTATTTCCTATAGTGGCTGTCATTTACAACAGATAAAGCTTATTACACGTAAGTGGTCAGATAAACTAGATACGTGACCATTTGATGAGATAGTTATAGCATATATATAGCATAGGTACAAAAGTTTTATAACTAATATAATTCGTCCCGCATGAGAGGTTAGTAGTGAGCACCACCTACCGGTAGATAATAATGCGTTTATTTGGATAAGAGTTATTATCATGTTTCAAAAAGCATATACGCAAATAATGCATAATTTTCAACTGCGTCTAATTAGGTACTATAAAAAAGGATTATAGTTACTCAAGTTTAAAAGTTAGCTATATGCTATCTCTGATTTTTTTAGAAATCTTAAAGGGAAACAATTTTGTCGCATACAATTTTTGCGTAAATTTAACCGTTCCGTAAGATTCTGATCACGAAAATATATTTTTTTGAATAAAAAAAAGTCGGGTTGCACTCCGGGAGTGCCGGCAGAAGTAAAAACTTGAATATTAACGTTGTGCATTTTTAATATTTTGTAATGGTTAGGGAATAATTTTACACAAATATTATTTCCATATTAATAACCTGCGATTGGCTTGACAAAAACTCGCTAAAGTAAGACCACATGACGGCTAGGAGCGTCGTCATATTATCTGTGTAACGAACATTGCTCGTCTATACATAGAACTTATTTTCAAAATGGAACAAATAGAGCAATGTCTTCTGATATTATACGTATCTGCTCTCTGTGAGAATGTAATGGTAGGTATATTGCGGCCTATTATCCATTGCACATCCTATATTCTTCGGAGATATCTAAGCAATACAAAAACAGCAATGAATCTACGTTTTATTTTAGATCTCGCGCCGTTTTATTCGCGCATGCGCAGTGCGCCGTCTTACGTTCTGACCATCTGACGCGAGTTTTGAAATTTTTACCCATTCCCAAAAAAGTGCGCAACGCAGCTAAAGACGTTTTCACTTCAAAAATCGCATTGATTGCTTAAGTACCAACGAAGTTAGCAAATTCTATGTCGGTGACATGAATACTTATGTGTAAGCGAATACTTTACATAAAAATAAATGCATATTTTTATTGAGAGAAATTCAATAAACCCAAAATTCAGAAACAGTGAAACTAAACCTACTTTTCCTATCGATGGCCATAACTATAAAGTGACTATTAATAAAAGTTCCATTCTGTGTGGGTATTATGCTAGGACCTTGATAACTTGCAATAGATGCATGGGCGCCGCCAGGATTATTTTCTGGGGGGTGCATCTCCATCTATACTTTTTTTATAAAAGAGGAGGCCAAGTGGGTTACGTAGTGAAAAGTGATCACCACCGCCCACGGAAATCCGCAACATCAGGAGTATCACAGATGCGTTGCCGACTTTTAAGAATGAGTACGCTCTTTTCTTGAAGGTTCCTAAGTCATATTCGTTTGGGAATACCGCCCTCGGTACCTGATCCCACAAAGGTGTTGTGCGGTAAAGAAATGTCTTCGGAATCGCACAGTTGTAGGTCGCCACGCATCAAGGCGATGTGCATGATACTTTAAACTCAGACGCGATGTCCGAAGATGGAAATCAGCGGCAGGAATTAAACCGAACAACTCCTCAGAGCATTTCTCATGATAGATGCGGTATAAAAACACTGAGTGACCCAACATTTCTACGCAATGCCAAGAAAACAAGCCGATTGGTAATTGACCGGTTATTGACGATTCGAGTTTCTCTACGTTGAATACGGTCAAAGGGTACTGTGGAGCCCCTGCCCAGAGTAGAGTACAATACTCCATATGACCACGAAATTTAACATCACTCGAAATATTACCGCCTTATATACCAACGCAGGCTGTCGTGGTTAGAAAAACGCTCTCAAACCGAGGAGATCCGAAAATGGAGTCTTTTTAGCGGAAAACGAGCAAACTTGTGTCTTAATAGAGTTAAATTGCACCAGATTCTGCTGGCCCCAAAACGAAATTTCGGACAAAAGCTTGTCAACGATAGACACAAGTTGATTCCGGCCCTCAATGACATGTTCCTGAGAAATATTAGGCCGGCCGAAGTATACCTAAGGCTTTCCCAGTATTGTCGTTTGCATAGCCATGAGTGTTACTAATTTGCAATACGTCATTGATGTGCAGAAGAAACAGAGTAGGAGAAAAGAAAAGAATAAATATTTATTTGCAGAATATGAGTGTTACTTAGAAGTTACAAAATTATTTAGGCGTTCCAACATAGTCTACCAACTTGTGGTGTGCAAATATTTTAACCACACAGCCTTGGGGAACACCAGCATTGACGAGCTTGGACTCCGAGCACATACCGTCGACCACGACCTTGACGCTACGCTCCGTCAAAAAATTAGTGACCCATTTGCATAATTTCTCAGGAATACCGCAAGAAGGAAGCTTCGATAAAAGCGCCTTGTGCCACACCCGATCAAAGGCTTTCGCTATCTCTAAACTGACATTTAACAGCTGGTGTTGCTCTGGGTATCTTAAGAGCTGGAAGTTTGTTATGGATTCCATAACTTTGGGTAACAAGGAAGTTATGCGGCTATGCGCCGGTAATTGGACTAATCCGAGGGTTTATCTTTTTTTTAGGGATCGGGTGTACTAAAGCGGTCTTCCATGAACTCGTCACAACGCTTATTGAATAGGAGACATTACCAACCAATATAAAATTTCGACATAAACATGTACATATTATAAGGATAATAGTATTGAGAGTATTAAGTATTTTGTCTACGACCTGTCTGACAGTGACAGCAGTCTAACAGAAGTAGGACGGATTTAATGGAATTATATGACGGATTTATGGACGGATTATATGGAATTTGGGTAAATTTTGACAACGGATACATACCCTATTCAATCAATCTATTTAATAGATATTCTTTTTTTCTAACACGGGAAATGTACAGAATTTTTAAATATGCTTAATATTTTTTGATATTTACTAAATAATTAATTTTGTACATGGGACACACTAAAAGTTTTGTACTTCTAGCTGATCGGAACAATTTGAATTTCGTATATTATATTTTTAAAACATTGCAACAATCTTAGTAATAAAAATAAACAATTGGCGGGAAATAAACCTATCATCATACATTCAATTCCGGGTTCATTGCCCGGGTTCATATATTTTTTCGTAAATTTAAAAAACACATATACCACTAGACCATAGAGGAGTAAATGTGTCTTTGTCCTATCCAGTGCAAGCAGCAAAAACAGAAAATAAAGTAAAAACAGTTGCCTAAAACAAGTCGTTACACTAGCAAAAAAAAACTACGAATCGTAAAAGAGGACGACCTGTATAACCTTAGCTTGATGCCCCAGTACAAAGTGTCTGTACCAGTAGAGTAATGACTGATGCCGGAGACCGCTCGCAGTGGAGATATAAAAGTCAAATAGCAGAGCAGAGCAGAGGTTACCAAGCTATGCAGGATAAACAACTGGCATTAATGCTAGTATAAAGATTACCAGCAGTAATCATAGCATAGTATAAAGCAGCGAGTTAGTAGCTACATCAGAGCCCCGAATCGCTTATCATTTAAAGGGATTTTCAAGTGGTTGTTTTTATACCTGATTTTGAGACACTTCTTTGTCCATATTAGTCATTTAGGACATTATTGCTTATATAAATAACAGTATACCTAGGTTGAATTAATTTAAGCAAACTATGAAGTTCTAAATTCAAAATCTGTTGGGTTAGCTTAATTTAGTTATGAAATAAACTCAACATTTATTTTAAACGTTATCCATCTTATTGAAAACATAGACTGGAGTAGATTATGTCTTTTTTATTGTAACAAGTAATTTTGCATTTAACTCTGGGGTACTTTAGTGTATCTTAACTAAAAAACAATACATGTATGATCAGTTTCAAATGAAGCTGAGCTGTCCTTTTGAAATAACTCGAGTTTACCTAAAATTAAGCAACCATGAAATCTGAAGAAAACCCTTTAAAAACCTCTTCAAAACACTATCCCTTAACAACTTTGCTTAATCAAGACTAAACAGTTAACTTTTGAACGGCTTAAGTCTTTCCAAAGGCTTAATAAATTAAAGAGTTTTCCGGGCCTTGCGTAATAGGTATAAGCGCTTTGCAAATCTTTATTTCTCCCTGGTTGCAAGTAGGATCCTGACAGCAAGGATTATGTTTTGCATAGGTACACATAATATTTATTATTAATTTATAACTTTTAATCCAACAAAAGATTGCATTAATTCTTTTGATGAAGCCACTAATATATTGTTTTTGAATTAATAATATCTTCATGCCCATATCCCAAAGTGGTAGGCAGAGGCACAACCAGGGCACCCACGATTAACCAAAAACACTAAGTCCCACAATGAGTTAGGTGCCAAGCTTATCGCCAACCGGGCACATACCTATTCGATCAAAGGCAACGTCATTATTATTAGAAATTTAAAAAAATACATATTTTCTAATTTTTTTGTTGCCCGATCCGGGGATCGAACCCGGGACCTCTAGAAGTCAAGTCCGACGCTGGACCGCGACGAGAGTGGCGATATTTTTATTTAATTATTAAATTCTGCAAGCGATCAATCAGAACCTTTCTGATCATAAGATTCTACAGCCTTTTTAGTCGTAATAAAAGCGATGGAGAACAGAACTAAAAAAAAACAATAATAATATTGTATATCATTATATATTTAAGTGACAATTGCTTAAAATATTATGACATTTAAGGATTGCACGTTCGTCTTTGGATTCGTGATTACAATTAGTTTGTACAATATTTACAATTATAACATTTTTCTAATCATTAGGTAATTGGAATATTTAGTAACATTGATTACTATGAAACAGAATATGAAACAAATTAAACTATTTTTACATTTTTATATACAAAATATGACTAATTCCTTAACTATGTGAACAAATATTTTTTGTTTCAAAGATATGTCAAGATAAGATTTACACTAATACACATTCAGGAGTTCTTAAAATATATCTACTAATAAGCTACTAGTGTGCAAATTTATGTACACAGTGCTAGAGAAATGTGCTGGTTTACTATAAACAAAAAAAATTGTAAATCTTTACACTTGGTGTAAAATAAATATAATCTCACAAAAATATCTTAAAAATACGTTTTTCTTATTTTAATAAATTTACGAGAAATCAATTTAAACTACTATTCATGTGTTTGAATATTTTAACAGTCAATGTAGGCAATAACACTTCTAGCACAAGTTTAAAACGTGTTGTATAATTTTATATATACATAGTGAATATTTAGTTATGATTAATTTTATGTAAAGTTCTTCTTGTTCATATTTTTGTTAACAATTTTTATTTAATCATTATCAATTATATCAAAATTTAGAACGTCACTCATAAAATATAGAGAAATCGAAAATGTTGTAAATTTATTTAAATAAAAGAAGTTTTTTCACTTTTTTACTTAATTAAAGTGAAACATGCAGAAGTGTGACCTAATATGCCACAGTATGTATAATAAAGTAAAAAGATATAACAGAACATTTACATGTTTAATTATTTTCGTACTTTTGCTATTAAGCAGAAGGACTAATTATTTCATTTTTACCCTAAATGAGATCATATAGATCAAACAATTATTACCTAATAGTAGTATCTTTAATGTCAAGAGATGGCTTCATAAACATTAAACACAAAATAAATCTTAAAAATTATTATTATGGCTTTGCTTCTAAAAATCTAGTGTAAGAATTATTTTTTTGTTTCGCTATTATTAGTTGGAGCTGATGCGCCTTCGTATACGAAACCCCAGCTATAAACTTACAAGCTTCACTATCTACAGTATGATTTACACATTTTTGGCATTATGGATTTCACTTAAAAGCTCATAAGTTAGCAGTTATGTAATATTATACCTCAGTGTTATTATACATTTATTTTAATTACCACATTAACCTTTTTTTTATTACGGTAAATAAAAAAAAAATGCTTTACACAAAGTTAATTTTTGCAAATTTGTATTTTATATTACTAGATGTTTAATCGTTGAAAACTTATTAAACAATGTATTGTGTATGTGGTTTGGAATGATTATATGGAATAAATCTTACTCTTACAAAATATCCATGGTTACTTTACATAACCAAAATAATTGTAATGAAATGACCTTATGAGTTCTTATATCTAATCAAAAATATTGACATAAAGTAATTAAATGATTTTTGAAAAAAACAAAAAATCAACGATAGTTTTAAATTGATTTACTATTTCATTACATTTCTCATTTAATAAATGCTTCTACACCCATTTTGTTTAGGTATATAATATTATTAAATTGTAGTTTTGAACTGACCAGCTAATTAGACTAAGATAGAATGTGCTTTTTCGATTAATAATAGTTAAAAGAACCATTTTGAATTTGTAATGTAATTAATTTGTATATATTTTTTGGGTAATTATTTATGATCATTGTATATTCATCTTAAGACTCATATACAAGATATATATCATGATTAAAATGTACAATTTAAATATATATGTATGTATGTATGTAATTATATGTAATTAACATTAATTTTAATCAGCCTGTACAAGGTACAACGACAATGAGTCAGTCGTATACTGATACTTTTCAATTCAGAGACATAAAATAAATGAGCTAAATAGTTAGAATAATTAGTCAGCATACAATGAAAAACATTAATACAATTAAAAAACCAATCATATTATGTCACCTTCATTGTACATTTTTTTTAACTTTTTTTTCTGAAACTATAAATTTGTTTTTTCTGTAGAATGAAGATATTACTAAGGCTATATGAACAGTTTTAAGTTCTTGTCTGTGGACGACCACTATCCTTACCACGAGTACGTGACGTGAGTACGTATAAAAAATTCTTATTTTTTTCCAATGAAAATTAAAACAACGCAAGCGCCTATACTTGATACAGAGAACTAGATTAAACACCATAAAGGCTATAAACTCATACTTAAATTAGTAACGTGATATAGTGCAACATAAACTTTGTTTAATTATTGTTTTTGCTTACAATAGTATAATCATATTGTTAAAGTAATTTTATTTAAATGTGATAAATTTAGCATCAATAACATTATAAACCTGTCTCATAAATTAAAATTTGGTGAAGCTATACTAATTCATTCATTCATTAATTTGTTCACACTTATTTACATTTTGAGGTGTCATATAATCTAAATAAAATTCTAATAAACTTATGTCATCAGCATTTCGATATACTTGTTTTAAGTTAACCACAAAATTAACTACTTCTACTTATCATACAATTTGGTAACTAGCCTCTTTGGTGATGTACTTATTCAGGTTTTTTATTAAGTCTAACTTCTGCAAATTCTCGCAATTATTAAAAGTGGTTTGTTATATGTTAAAACAACGAAATGAAATAAAACGGCATTTACATTTCGTTAACTAAGGCCAAAGAATAAGATTTTTAAGGGCCGTTCACTAGCGGTATCGCGTAATAAGTAAGTACGTTACGCATATTGTTACGCAAATTGTATTGCACATACAAAAAAATCATTTCACGTTTACCTTATTAGATCCTTGCCCAAACCCGCTCGGCTTAGCACTACCACTTAACCTATTTCTGCTACAATACTCTAGTGTTATTTTCATTTTGGAAAAGATGAACAGCTTACTATATTCCCAACACTTTAAGTCATTAAAATCATGTCCTAGATAGGGCCGCTCTGTGAGTAATATTGTTCTGTGCAGGGTTGTTCTAGGACGTCACTTGAACTCAAATCTTCAATAACTGTCACTTTGACAGGAAACAACGCTTTAAAATTTACCTTAAATCCGATTTAAGATAAAATGAAAAAAATAAAACAATTTAACAATACCTAAAATCATACAAGTTAGCAGAATACAAACCACTAGTAATAGTAAACATGGGACCATTAAGATTTCTATTTAATCTCTTATCGTAACATTGCCTTAAGACTATAAACAATAGTATCTTTGGTTTAACCACTTTCACCATATTTTACAACTTATTTGACAGAGATAAAGTCCAGAATGCCTCAACGCCAACTGGGCGTGAAGGCGCTTGAAGTTCAGGACGGCAGAGGCTGTAGGGGTGGAACAGTTGTACTCATTCTGTAATCTGGCTGTCGAAGGTCTGGATGGGGTTGGCGGAGATCTGTGGACAATAAATTCAAATGAATAAACTAATAGACAAAATAAAAGCTAAAAAAATGACGTCTAGAAAGATTGTATTGAATTTTGAAACTGAAATAATTTAAATTTTGTAATGGACGTAGGATAATTTTTTAAATCCGATGTCTCAATGGGGTTTCGCGTGACACTTTATGATGTTAATTACACAATAAACTCATAGGCAGCAACTAGTCATAAGTATAAATATGAACTACCCTCAATGTAAAAAATTAGGTAGGTAGGTATAATACACATAATTTAAGCGCAGTGAAATTGCAAAAAAACCTAACTTCGATTTCAATGAATACTTCGTTGAAGTACAATAAAATTAAGTGTGTTTATCAGTTTTCTTGAGGTTAATGATGGAGTATCATCTGACCCTAAGTTGGCGGCAATCGAACCACTTGAGTTATTTCAAATAAAAAAGAATTTATAAATCGGTTCACAAATGAACGAGAAATCGATTAATATACAGAAAACTGACTTCTTTTCTTGAAGTCGGTTAATACAATACAATAGTCGGTACATAGGGTACCGAAAATGTGTAATAAGCACCCAGACTCAGAAATACAAACACTTATACTACGAAAAATAGAGGTCTAACTTTTACGTGCTTCCTAGTTCCTACAAGAATATCCATAAAACTATCCGTGCAGAAATATCAGCACATGGTATCATGCAGAATATTTTGACATAAATGTATGGGTACTAAATTTGTAAAAATACTAATCAGAATCTGTAAAATTCAATTTGACGAATTTAACTCTAATTCATTCGTATTTTATTCTTCAATTAGTGAAAGAGTGTGATAGTTAGTTCTCCCCGTGTTGGTCTAAGCTTCTCTGCAGAATAGACCATCTGCCTTCCTGCCAGGCAGCTCGTAAAAGGCGAGCCAAGGCTTGCCGTCACTAACACCGTGACATCTGACTAGGTGGTAGAGTTTCGCAGCGACTCACCCGGATTGGTACCACCGCCTTACCTATTCCTGACATTATAACGTCCAATCCTTGCTTGTCGTGTTCTGGTTCGGAGGGTAAGGTAGCCGGTAAACTTACTTTTGCTCGAGGCCTAATATCCCGGCTTCAGGTTAGCAACGCACCATTACAACCTTTGGTGTCTCTAGGCGGCGGGAATTTCTTACCATCAGGAAATCCGTCTGCTTGTTTTCCTTCCAATATCATAAAAAAAATGCTCCAACGTTTTATAGAGAGCGAGATAGATTCAACGAAGGTATATCGTAATCTAAAGAGAAAAAGTTACCTATTCGTTCTCCTACATGCATGTCAGGCGCATGTATGCTGTGAACATCAGTGTGAGGTGGGGGTAAGTGCTGCGTGCTTCGTAGATCAGCGTGCTGCGTCTCTCTATGCCTCCTGAGATCCACCTTTCTTTGGAATGCTCTCCCGCAAAGGTCGCACGCGAAAGGCTTGAAACCGGTGTGCTTTCGGGAGTGGGTGATCAGGTTCGAACTCTGACTGAACGCCTTTCCACATACTTGACATTTGTGGGGCTTTTCACCTGTTGACAAAAACATCTTTTAGTAAAACCAAAATAACCTAATCTCATAATTATTCTAATGGGATAACAATAAAGAAAGTCGCCTGTTAAAATTACATCACTCATGCTTCTCGTCTGTCCATATTGTGTACAAAAAACTAGACATTTTTAAACATTCGCTTCTTTCGTTTTGTTTTGTTATAAGATGCAAACAGCCTAGCTGATCTCTTTATGGTAAGATAACCGTGACCTATAAACACCAGTACCTGGATGCCCGAGCTTTGCTCGGTAACACTCATTGACTTCAGGTCACTTATCATCTGCTGGAATAACTTTATTTCTCACAAATAAATAGTATTATTATTATTCGCCAAAAAAAGTCAGGAAGAGTCATATTTTTGTGAGTGCAAGTCTACCGACACATGATACTAATTATGACGCCATCAATAGGTACGGTGGATCCCTACCCAGACGAATTGCAGAAAGACACTAGATCTCTTGCTGGTAATTATCATTTTAACCTTTGGTCGCCTCTTACGAGCTACCTGGTTTCCTACCAGCAAAACTGGCAAAAGATCTATTCTGCATACCTTCTATGCAGAATAGATCTTTTAGTCCGGACCAACACGTTAAAATGAAATATATATCATACAAAACATGAGAATATCTGATTATCGAAATGGTAACCAGAGTACCCATCAATGTCTCGACAGCGAAAACCCTCCATACTGCTATATGTAAATCACACCAAGTCGAACAAATCATATCAAATGTTGTATTAGAACATTCGGTACACATTCCAAAATCCAGTTTTCGGGAATATGCGGATATGTCGGCACGTAAGCATATTAATATATGTCCGCGTAATCTCTGCCGGTCCGCCATTACCGATTCGCCGCGCGGACCGACTGGGCTACAAAAATTTATTGCTCTTCTATATACGCCTGCTTCTGTGACCATCCGAGTTGTTATTTCTAGGATCATTTTATACTTCATGGTGCTTTCAAACATAAAAGGATTAAGTTATTTATCTACATGCAAAAGAAGCCTAAACTTGTCACACATAGCGACATGCAGATGCACGGATTTTATGATTTTTGTTGTTGAGTGCCCTGATATGTCCATGAAGACTTTAATAGCTTGATAAAATTGGATCCCTTACAAAAAATAGCACCGAGCAAGAATAACAATTTTTTTTCAAGCCAGGTAGCCATTATCAAAGTAAACAAATTACTTATTTCTAAATATGAGTTTTTAAAGCAGCAGCACACTTGAAATCTTAACACAAATGACTTATTTGAGACTGAATGAGCAGCTTTAGGTACAGATATTATGTTTACTAATAAGGTGTACGTATAAAAAAAATCAATGTCCTAGAACCCTTTAATTAGGTTTGTTTTGTAAAATGGATGAACTGTAGGATATAAAAAAGAGAGTAGCTTATTTTATGACATTAGTATCTTAACATCACTTTGGTAATGCGATAGCACATACTATTAAAGACAAAGGTATTTTCATTTATTTTAATGTAGCATTGATATCTATTTTCTAATAAAAAAAAGTTTAGGTAGGTATTTAGATAGGTAAACAGCTACAAAATTGATAGAAGAAGGCGTTTTGCGGAAATTCATAGCTAAATCGAAATAATAATAATTAGTATCGGTTACGAAGCGAAACGTACGTTGAGTTTTTAGTAGTGTGTGTATTGTTGGTGCTAATAAAACAGTTTAGTGGTGTGTGTTGTGTGGAGCTGGATATATTTGGGTCTTTGACTTCCGGTAAGTCCAATTTATTCATAATGCACTGTTTTTTCTTTTTTTTCTATAATACGTACACCAACGTTTTTTGGCAGATAATTGAAAATTAAATAATTTAATTTGGATCTAGATACGAAATTCTCTATGAAACCAACACTAAACTAAATTTTAATTTTAAGTTTAATTATTTGCTTCTGTATTGATTTATCCACAATATAAGCAATTATTTAAAATTGTCAATTTACACATTCTCATAGGCACACATATTATCACGCTAAGTTCCTTACGAGGTAAGCAAAATGTGCCAAGCGCCAAATACCACGTTTCTTGGAGATCTGCCTAGCTTCCTCCACATTCATTTTCATACAAACAAGACGTCTTCAGAGACTCTTGAAACCACGCTCAGATAAACGCTCGATAATGTAAACTAGGTCTCTCCAGGTACCTACATCTTTCCATATTCGCATTGTTTCTGTTTCTATACTGGTCATGTCTGCTTTATCAAACTTTCATCTCTTATAATTTCCGCAAGACTAAATTATTCGAGTAGGCCCTATCTTTCACCAACAATCTTTATTGAAAATTAAAAAAAAACTTTTAAGTGCTAAAACCTTGTCCTGTTTTAAGTTGTAAAATTGATGGTGATACTATACATGCCCAGTTTATGTATCGTGATTCTACTGGAGGAATTTAATATCCCGTTCTCTTATTCCCGGCATTCCTTCATACTTGAAACCTTTATTCTTCGTATAAAAGGATATTATTTTTTATCGTTAGCACTTCATTCCTTTTTAATATCTTTTGTATATGTATTTTGATTTGAAAAGTAACAAGATAATAACGGTTTCTTTGTTATGGGAATATTGTCTTGAACTGAACGGTATCCAACTGAATATCTATACCCTTACTAATTTTGACTGCAGACGAAGTGTACGCCTCTACATCATACATTTTTCCCCTTATTGGTCCGGGCTCTTTTGTGAAATAGACTATCTCCTTCCTGCCAGGCAACTCGTAAAAGGTGAGCATAGGTACTTACCGTCACTCTTCGAGTTTAACTCACATTGCAGTAGGTACCAAATATTTGCCCATATTGGGCCCTATTATAATAATATATCCTCATTGGATATTGAAATTTTATTTAGAAGTTTACAAAAACACGGGCCCTAACGATATTGTCAATATATCGTGTTTATCAAATTCATATGAATATATTTTTTGTATGAATATGTTGGACTACTATATGTACAAAGTGCATTTCTTACTAACCTTATTTTATAATAGGCATTATGTTTATTTTCTATTAATAAAACACCAGTTAATGGAAACTTTACCGAGCCAAAACTCCTCAATGTAAACAATAGCGCGATGTGGAAAATTTAAGGACCAATAACAACGCTAACCTGCTATCGCGAACAAATCACAGCCGATACCTAGCAATTAGGTACAGAATTCGAAAAAGGGCCGTTGAGTTCGTCAATCAAAGGGTCCGGCGACTGGCGACTTCATTACCGACAAGGATAACCTATCCCTCCCTCTCTTTTCCGCGTGAGTGTCGCTTGCGAGACCAATTTATATCCGTCGTGCCATTGGGCCGTGATTGGAGCGACTCCTCCCCGCGTCGCATAGCAACGGGAGGGGGATTCCCCACTCTCCCCAACCCCCACCCTGGGTTATGGATCGCAATTTTCCTTTGAATTGGAAATCAGAGTTCGTAACCCTCGTTAGTCGTCCATCTTTGAGATAGCAGATTTTTAGTAAAGATGCTTTGTACGATTCGTATTCTGCTTTCGGTTGTAGCGTGATGTGAATTTTTAGTATAGTTTTGGCAATGTTTCTGCCTTACTTCTTATGTTTACGCTCTTGCCTCTTTAGGTAAAGCAGAGCGAAGATAGAGCGATTATGCAAATTCTACTAAACTTTATTATGATACTGGAAGGTAAACAAGCAGACGGATTCCCTGATGGTAAGAAATTCCCGCCGCCTAGGGACACTAAAGCTGGCAATGGTGCGTTGCCGAACAGAGGCCGGGATGTTAGGCCTCAAGCAGAAATAAATGTACCGGCTACCATACCCTCCGAACCGGAACTTATGACGTTATTAATTACATTCACTTTTTCATAAAGGGCGTAATAAATTTCTTATACTAGGTACTATTACTACTTACTAAACTTGAAGCTATACAATGCTTGCCTGCTTGAGTTGTTCTCTAAAACACTTAATAGCACCTAAAAAAAAGTATTTTCACGCCCATATCCCCGAAGAGTCAGGCAGAGGCACAACCAAGGTACTACGGTAAGGTACCCTTAACCTAAACTACCTAACTTTTGAATAAAACTTTTCAGTTTTTGTTAGTTAACATTATCTAAATTTAGTTAACAAAAAGTAAGAACTAAGTGTTAAATAAATCAAAAGCTTAAAACCTTTCATCCATTAATATTAATACTGAATCCAACCGCATGATGTAAATTTAAGACCCACTTAACCCATAAACAAAACAAAGCGACCAACTCCCGACTGTAAGATATTACGCTAACTTATTACAGGCGTAAGTCTGCTAAGTGCGTAAAATCTTCGAGCGTCCCTTAACAGCGTAATTACGGGCAATATTACGCGGGAGAGGGAAATGGGGTTGACGTAATTGTTTTCAGGGTTTCTTGAGCTAGTGATGTGAAAGAGGAAAGGAAACAACTTAGTCTTTCTAAATTGAGCCACTGAAAGTGAAAGTATTGAAATATACCTAATGGTTTATGCCTACAGAAATTTTATTTACAAAAATGATAAATGGGTTGGGATCTATGCACTGTTTTCGCGTAGGTACAACATAGGCTTCTTTTAAACCCAGTAGCACCGAGTTTTCTTGGGTGCACTATAGATCTGTAACTCACTCACTCACTCATTCACGGAAACTTATTTTTTTAAAATAATATCTCGTACGTAGGTCAATTCTTTTGTTTTTAATTCGTAAAAGCATCTTGAGATCCTAAGTCATATACCGGCTAGGTACTTACTACATCCTGCCACGTGAAAAGGGAAATAGAGAAATACTTGCGTTATAGATAATAGTATAAAATGTCAGTACCAATCTAGGCGTTTATGCGGGATTACACCACAATCTGACAGCATTAATTAAATAATTCAAAAATGTGATTACAACAAGATTAATTTAAACTAAAATTAATGTGTTTGGCATAATGTCACGTCCCTACACATTTTGGGTATGTTTCTGATAATTGAGTTATGTTAATTATAATCTTAATGCTATTAATATAGCCTATTTTGAATTAAACAAAGAAATAAAAAATAAAATAGAAATATTAATTTGAATAAAAAATTGAGTTACATTTAAGGTTAGACTACCAAGTACCAATATATGGCTATAACGTATACTTCAGATTTTAATTTATTTGATTTATTTAAGATAAATAAAAAGTAAACAAAAATATGGCGGAATCATAAAAAAGTAAGAGAAGCGTTAAGTATTTAGTTCCGGTTGTGATTGAACGCATCCGGGTAAGCGATAACCGTAAATCCCGAGTGTACGGACTCAGAAACATTCAGGGCCGGACTATTGCCATTTTAGTCGTGAATACTAATAAAAAATAGTACACTAGTATAAAGACGTTGCATGCAAAAAATGTAATTTATTTTAATTTCCTTAGAATATTTTTTAATTTACTATTTAAAAAAGACAAAAAAAATAAGAGATTTTTTTTTCTAGAACAAGAATCTAAAATAGAAGTTATTCTCTTGATTAATAATTTTAATAATCGCTTTTAGGAAAGATGCTTATTTGGCTACATAAACTTGATATTTTAAAAATTGATTTAATACAAAAGACATGAAAACGCCAGTCATAAAATTATTATATCTACCAAAAAAGATAAGCAATTTTTTACGAAAGTATTTGACGAAAATAAAAACGAGAAATTCCCCATTTGCTTAGTTATTCTAAAGTTAAGGCAAATGTACTTTTTGTTTAGTTAAAATTTCTCATATTTTTTTTTAAATATGTACTTTCATTTTACGAACATATTTTCTTAAGACGCAATGAACTTTGATATGCCTTTACTCTATATTACTATCTAGCCTATAGACTAACGAATAACTATCATTTCATTTTATCTTTTAAGTTAGTAGTTACTGTCTCGAAATTAATACAATAACTTTTATTTTGTGTACTTATTTAAAAGCTATATTATGAACTTCAAGCACTATTACATCGTTTTGGCACTAGTAACACAACATTACACTAGTTCATATAGCTTTGACCTTTTTAGCCTTCTCACTGTGTCTGTGGTATCGAGCTGGAGTGCCTCGATTTTCACATGATAGTGAAGTCTATGCTGGGGAACTTCGACACTTTTTTATTACTTCACTAACTCAATTTTGAAGTTTTAAAGAAAAAAGTGTGATTGTAACATCCTATTAATATTATAAATGCGAAAGTTTGTAAGTATATATGTATGGATGTTTGTTACTCTTTCACGCTCGAATGGCTGAACGGATTTGTCTGAAATTTGGAAGACAGACAGAGTGTGACTTGGATTAACATATAGGCTATTTTAAATCCCGATCGCACACCGGGTTTCTGTGAAAACGCGGGCGAAGCCGCAGGTAGCAGCTAGTATTTTATAATTTTCGTCTTTTTGGCAACACACATTTTTTACCGGGTGCAACTAAATGTATCTGAAGAAGCAAAAATCAATGAAATAAAATATATATTCAAATCCGCGTTTTTCCGCGAATAGACAAAACATTAATGTTTTAACAAATCTCTTAACAAACTACCTATATTAAAGCTAGGTTTCCGTCTGAAGATAATCAGTTGCTGTTCGTTAGTCTCGCTTCAACTCGAGAACTGCTGATCCGATTTGGCTTATTTTGGGTTTGAACCATTTGTTCTGGACTTGAACTTGGAAAGTTGAAAAGATAAGAAAAAGGAAAACTGCGAGGAAACTAGGAAAAATCACATTTTAATTTTTACCACACAAACTGTACGTGTGGAACGAAGTTTGCCGAGACAGCTAGTAAAGAATATTTTTGTACACTTACCTACTTTACACTTGTTATGACTTATGTCTTACAAGTTGAAGAGTACTTACTTAGGTAATTAGTGACATTCATGTAAATGTCTGATAAGAAAATTTTATACAAATTATTACACGAACCAAATACCCAAGAGATTTATTAACAGACATTCTTGGATTGCTCGGAAAATCATTACTGCCCATTATCGGGGCACTAAACGCGAGATTCGCAATAAAACAGACATTAATATAATTAAATTATCGCTAAAATCCGCCCCTGGCTGGCTCATCTGCACAGTATCACACGGCCGGATTTTTATGGAGACGTACTTTAGAAGCTCGTGAATTAAATATACGGTTCTTCCAGCTTAAAGTGCTTCCCTGGCAAGATTTCGTGATGTATTGTATATTTATCTTTGAAATAAATTGGGATATTGTAAAAAAACATATTTTCACGCATATAATAACGTGAATACTTTACCGTTATTATACATTAAAATACCTGCTAGTTATTGAAGAAATATAGTAAGAATTACTAAAGCAAAATAACAAATTGATTGTCTTGCAAGTTCGATCCTGACAGGTGCAGGTATTTGTGTGATAAACATTTGTCAGTTTGCATGTATGTCGTATTTCTAGGTCAAGTAACTAATGTAAATACAGTTTTTTTCTGTGATCTAGAGGTCTGGTATTTGCGTTGACTTAATGAGATCTCGGATTCGATTCCTGAGTTTGATAACTCAATTAGCGTTTTAAATTTTTTAACGACTTTGCCTGGACTAGGAAAAGTGACCGGTTGGCATAGATTTGACTTCTAAAACATGTTAAGGTTAAGTGTCTTTTGCTAATTATGGGTAGCCTGGTTATACTTCAGCCTAACCCTGCGAGGTGAGAATATACTTTTTTGCCAGAACCTTTAATGGTTTTTGCGTAGTTTTTTTTTTTCAAAAAAAATGCGCTTGTTTTGCTCTTTTCTTTCATAAAAAATGCAAGAACAACTCCTGTAAATCACACCGCATTAGGTTCTGCAGCATAATGGTTGCACTTTTAATCTAACACCTGGGCTCGGTAAGTGCAGGATATTTAGCTCACAGCTGAGAGTGTTTTTTGGTGTTATGATGTTGGTAGCTTATATTACTTGCAACTTGCAAGAAGCTTTTAGATACAAAGCAAAGAATAATTTAGTTCTTGGATAATATTACATAACTTTTTTACTGTGAAGTTATTTAGTATTTAAATCCTTCTAAACCAACTACGAAAAAAGAGGTGAAGTGTTTGAATCCTATTTTTGTTACATACATAACTTTTTTATGTGATATGTCAGCGAACAAACGTATGGGTCTCCTGATGATAAGTGACAACCGTGGCCTATAGATATAGATGTTACAGGTGCGTCGCTGTCCTGCGGCTGGGATGTTAGGCCTGTTGTGAAAGTCTACCGGTTACAGTAGATTTTCATTAGATATCATTGTGGAGGCAGGAATAAATAGAAAGGCACCGGATTCTTACCTGGCACTCTACAACCAATAGTCTTGTTGGTGATGTCCGATTTTTAACCAGTGCTCACCTCTTACGAGCTGCCCGGTAGAGAGGCAGGAGGAGAGGTCTTTTCTACCCTACCAAAGCGGGGAACTCCACGCAAAGTCTCGTACAGGGTAGGCAGGGAGTATGTAAATGGATTTTTCAGTCATTGATGAAGTATTTTATATGTATTTATCCTAAGCACCATACTTTCGAGGTGATCCCTGACATAATTTTAGGTTCTGATTATTCTTACAATTCAACGTAAATATATACACGCCTAGTATCTTGCGTGTTAAGCAGAGAGTATGGAGTGGTAAATCACAATTCATATATTTAGATGATTTTTCATACAATTTAAGAAAATACTTTTTTCATAAAACACGTTGGTTGTTCGAGCAATTTGGTCACGTTATATCCACCAAGGTCTTCCCGGGTACCTATATGCATCCACATTCGCGTTGTATACCTGTTTCGCCAATCTTTTGTCTGCCATGCTTTACACAAGACCGAACCAACATAGTATGCATTCTAATTTTTATACTAACACTGGCTGACCCGGCAGACTTTGTTCTTCTATATTTTTAATATGATTTTAGTAAAACAAATTTGGGGTAAGTTACCCTCATCACTAAGGGATATGAAAAATAGATATTGGCCGATTCTCGAACCTACCCAACATGCTCACAAAATTTCATGAGAATCGGTCAAGCCGTTCCGGAGAAGTTCAATCACGCACACCGTGACACGAGAATTTTATATATTAGATTTTCTTTAGAAAATAAAGAAAATTTGATTTCCATACCGTCGCTGAAATATCCGAACACATGTGTGGGTATATGTCGAAAAATCCACACCCTGAGACTTTGACGTGATTCCCGGGATCGTTAGTGAAGTGAGGATTTCTTCGGGAATCCCGGTTTATGATCCTGCGTCTCCTCGGGGGGTGGTTCGTCTCCATATTACGTCACAGGCTATCGTACTATGCGAGTTCTTTTTAGGGTGAAAACAACTTGTGTGGTTAGGGTGGAATGAAAACTTATGGCTTAGCTATATATTAACTTATGCGTTAAATCTATATATTATATAAAAGAAAACCATGATAGTTACACTATTTATAACTCAAGAACAGCTAAACCGATTTGGTTAAAAATTGATAGGGAGGTACTTTGGAACCAGGAGAAGGACACAAGATACTTTGTTTTACGTTTGACTACGAGAATTTTAACTTTTCCCAAACATACTGAATGGGTGAAACGAAGTTCACGGGAACAGCTAGTTTAGGATAAAAATGAAGGATTTTCATTATGAATCACCAAACACCCATAAATTGAAAATAATAACTCTAAAGATGCTGATCAAAATGTAAGGGCATATAACGGGAGCTGCGACTACATAGCCGGGGAAGTTCTCAATTCAACAACGTTTTTCTAATGTTTAATTTCTTAGAAAAAATATATTTTATTAGAATTAAAAGATTTTCATGAGTATTCTTTCTAGTTAAATTAATTAAAAATTTTCAATAACTCCTAATAAAACCCACACGGGACATACACGGACACGTCAAATTTATGACACCCCTCCTTTTCCGCCGGAGTTAAAAATAGTCCCCATGCTTTCTGAAATAAACATAACGACATATGTCTACTTTTTATTGAACCTAGCTTAGTATAAAAAAGTATCTTCACGCCCATATCCTCGAAGAGGTAGGCAGTGGCACAGTGGGTGCGCCACGACTAGCCGAAGACACTTAGAAAATTGGAAAACCCAAATTTTCTTTTTGTTGCCCGGTCCAGGATTCGAATCTGGGAATTCATGAAGGCAACTTTAACACCTGGATCGTTAGACCACAGGGGCTATAACTTTATATATCTAACTTTTAATACCTCCAAGAGTATGTGTACAGACATACGTTAGCATTAATAATATTAGAAGGGGTTAGACAAAAAATGGTAGTCTACGAGCGTACCTTAAGCCAGCTAAAATACAGGTAAAGTTAGTTCGAAGGGAACATTTCCTCAAGTACATTACACAGAATCCATCAACAGTGTTTGTTCGTCAATCTCCCAACTTTCAGCAGGGTAAACAAACCACGGGCTTCTGTAAACCATGAACAATCTCTTGGTTACTGTTATCAAAACACGCTTAAGTATATAATGGAAAATGGTAGCACAATCTTGACGAAGGGCTTTACAAACAAAGCTTAGTAATGTTTAAATGAATTAATTCTATGAAACTCAAATACATGTTAAGAAGAAGAAAATTTTTGAACTGCCGCGTTGATCGAGGGATTAGCGTACATGTGTAACAACTGGCTATTCGCGGGGCTCAGATTCGTTCCTAGACAGGGGCAATATAGCCCTGATTATGCTTGTATTGCGAAACCGGTTGGCTAAACTATAAAAATAAAAAAAATACACTGTGGAAAGTACAAGTGTTTGAATAAATTGTTTCAAGCGTTTCGGTGATCCTTCACTTATTGTCTTAATTTCTGAGTGTTGTATATTTGCTATGTTTATGTAATATTAAGTTAAAGAATTGTTGATTAACACTCGTCACACAAGCATATAATTTGCTTACATTTAGGGTTAGATCAGTTTGAAAAAAACTGTTGGAAGATCTCTAAATTTATTTCCTAAATAGATGTCCTTACTTCACACTGAAGACGATAAGCACATCTATACTTGTACTAATCTCTGCTCTATCTAATAAAAGTTTTTTCTTTAGACATACCTCCTAGATACCCTGTCAGGCAAATTGTTAATCGTCAATAACATTTACTGATTTTCTAGCAACAAGAAAAGGTAAGCTAGTAGTGATAAAAGGGCCGAGTCGCAATCACGGTGCTAGTAACATTTTTTTTATGATATTGGAAGGCAAACAAGCAGACGGATTTCCTGATGGTAAGAAATTCAAGTGCGTTGCCAACCTGAGGCCCCGGCCTCGAGCAAAAGTAAGTTTACCGGCTACCTAACCCTCCGAACCGGAACACGTCATGACGTTATGGCGGCAGGAATAGGTAAGGCGGTGGTACCAATCAGTGGTTGCGAAACTCTACCACCTAGTCCGATGTCACGGTGTTAGTGACGGTAAGCCTATGCTCGCCTCTTACGAGCTGCCAGGCAGAAAGGCAGATGGTCTATTCTGCAAAGGAGCCCGGACCAACACGGGCTTGAACTTTGCCTCTTACGAGCAGGGAGGAAAACAATGTGCTTTTACTTTTTCAAATAGCCCACTATTAGGGAAATGCGTACTTATGTTTTGTCCTCCAACCACATAAAAAAAAACCAGATAAGGTTGAGGTTTACTGATATCTTGCAGTTATGTTTATATCCATACTAATTTATGTGATATTAATGAATGAATGAATACACTTTATTATGCACCAAAAATTAAAAAAATACACACACTTTCACTTAATATTTAACTTAGGTGCACAAAGGCGGTCTTATTGCTTGAGAGCGAACTGTGCCAGACAACCTTAGTGTGAAAGAGACAATTTATGTAATTTGAAAAACTAAGGTAGTGCTTCATAAAACAAAACTTATGCTAACGTAATAAATACATTGTTTTATTTCATATAATACATACATTTTAAATAAATTACATTAAATGTTTATACGTAATATCTTAATATATAAAAATTACGTGTCACGTTGTTTGTCCGCGATGGACTCCTAAACTACTTAACCGATTTCAATCAAATTTGCACACCGTGTGCAGTTTGATCCAACT
>NJDC01005425.1:43294-82466 GCA_002245475.1 Calephelis virginiensis
GTTTGCACGTAAATATGGACATTGGACCTACGACCAATGGCAACATGTATTATTTTCTGACGAGACCAAGGTTAATTTGATTTCTTTAGATGGAAGGCAATACGTACCTACGGCGTCCAGTAAAAGCGGAAATTAATCCAAGATTCAAAAAAAACAGGTGAAACATGACGGTGGAAACATTAAAATGTGGGGTTCATTTTCTGGACGTGGAGTGGGACCTGTGAGGAAAGTTCAGGGTAACTTAGACCAACATCAATACAAGGCAATATTGGAGGAAACGATGCTTCCCTATGCTGAGGAGCGTTTCTCTGTTATATGGACGTTTCAGCATGAAAACGACCCGAAACATACCGCCCGTTCAGTCAAGTCGTTTCTACCAGTCAGTCAGTATCGGTGCTAGATTGGCCAGCAAGTAGCCCGGACCTTAACCCAATCGAGCACCTTTGGCACGAAATCAAGAAAAAAGTAGCCACTTATCGTACCACAACTTTAGATGAACTTAATGAAGCTTTTTGTGAGGCATGGGCAAACATTCCTGTCAAAATATGCCAGAAACTGATAATGTCTATGCCACATCGGTGTCAAGCGGTAATTACTAACAAAGGTTTTGCTACTGGGTACTGATTTTACACATAATAATATTAATAATAATAATATTAGAAATAAAATGGAGATGTTAAAGATATTATAATACTGCAGATCATTAGTTTTGTTTAACTCTATTTCTCATTATAGTTTACTGTCCTTAAATAAATGTCCAGCTACAGAATTATACCTTAAAATTGAATACATGTTCAACCTTTGATATTAAATACTTTTTTCTATTTATTTATTATTTTATTTACATCCATTTAAAGCATAATAATCGGTTCAAATTATGCAAATAATAGTTACTGAGAAATCAATATGGTTTTATATTTGTATGTACATAACTGGGTTATTGTTCTTCACTATCGTGCATGTCCCTAATTAGTTGACCACGACTGTATATATGAAAATTTAATTACAGTGTAAATATATGAACAAAATAAAACGAAATTGTATTCTACGCTGACAAAAGTCGTGGGTAAACAGCTAGTAATTTATATATTGCGTAGTATTACGATTAACAAAGCCTTTCCGACGGGTCACAAAACGTTCAGACCGGGTTTCTCTGAGACATTTACGATTTGCTTCGCGGGACTAAGATATGTGTTGTATAAATGCCACTTAGGTGGTTGATTTATTATCCTGACTACTGCAACTCCTTGTTCCTTTGCGGATAAACATGAAAAAATATTCATATGTTTTATGATATTTTGGACATTTGAGTATATGTATCTTTAGTATCTTCACGCCCATATCCCCGAAGAGATAGGCAGAGGAACAACCAGGGTAACCACGACTAGCCGACACTAAGTCCCACAATGTGATAGGTGGCAAGCCTATCGCCAACCAGGCCCATATCCAATCTCGAGCAACGTTTTTTTTAATTAGGAAATTGGAAAAACACGATTTTCTTTTTGTTGCCCGACCCGGGATTAGAACCCGAGACCTCATGCAGTCGAGTCTAGCACCTGAACCCCTAGACCACAAAGGCGATTGAGGATGTGTGTGGTAGATATTTGGTAGATATTAGCTGTGTTGAAGTTAAGGTATGTATATTATCTTTAGATAGGTATCTTGTGTGCGTGTGTAGGTACGTCACTGAACTCCTCCTAAACGACTAGAGCGATTCTGATGATTTTTTTTGTTTGTATTCAAGGGGATTCGAGAATGGTTTAGATTAACAATTTGGTCCAATGGCAAAAGTTTTTTTAATTATATTTTTGTTTGTGGTGTTGGAATGTTTTACATTCGATCCGGCAGACTGTGCTACTATCGGAATATCAAATATTTGTTAATAATTATGAATGTTAAGTGATACGAAGTTTACTGGATTAGCTAGTATTTTATATAACATTAGAAAACTGTCTTTTCAATAAATATAATACAATACAATAACTCTTTATTGTACACCAAATACAGAAAAAAACACAATTTCATTAAAAAACCTAAACTGTAAGATACACAAGGGCGGCCTTATCTCAAGTCAGCGATATCTTCCAGGCAACCCTTAAGTATGGAACGTGATTTAGCGAGATACTGTACAATGGTGGTCTTGAAAATATAATAAGCATCTAACACTAGACGTCGCAAATCATCCTAAATACAGAAGCTTGTTTAAATTATAGGTATTTGTATTTGAAATAAACAAGAAAAGTCAAATGCAAACTAAGTTACAGTGAACGCAGAAAGTGACACCTTAACCGTAGTTTTAAAATAACCTAAATAACCTTAATAGTAGGTCTATTGAAAATATTAATATTTGGAGCTCTTTTGATATCTACAGGGAGAGAATTCCAAAGCCCCTCTGCTTGTGTGGTAAAAAAACGGCTATAGTATTTTTTCAATTTAGTATTTCTTTTTAATTTCGAGAGGGAACTTGAAGAGAATAATTATCACTGGACCTGGGGAATTCATTAAAGGAATCTATAATGTAAAAGATTATTTACGCAAGCAGTAGTTGAGAGGTCACCGTCACAATTTTCCTGAATATGATAACAGACACGTTAAATAATAACTAAAAAATATCTATCACCTTACGAAAACTAATTGAACCCCAAAATAAATTACAAACTTGGGTAGATGTCAGTTATACGAAGGAATTAATTTAAAGACGCATGAGATCCTTCATTAGTATTCCTTGCCATATCTTCAATCTGTGGGCGTGCTCGTGGATAGGAAAATTTAAAAGAAAACAGTTGATATGTACAAATGATAACATTGTGTAATTAATCATATAAATTGTATGACAAGTATTAGTCTCACATTAAATTAACTCTGAATCGATTCTTTAATAATTTTACTTAGTTAAAATTCATCAGATATATGGCGATTTGTCGCAGATGTGGTGCGCTGACAGTTTTTTGTTCCAAGGTGAGGTTCAAGATGGATGCCTCGCTACCACAGACACGACACTTCGCCTGAGTGACAACCAAACGTCACTCAATAATATGCCGTTGCCAGGGCTACAGCCTACAAGCGCCGTCAAATTTAAAAATGATAACTGAAATAAAATACTACAGATACTCAGTTCTACAAATTTAAACACTGATGTTAAAATGCCTAGAAGAATCAAACCCGCGCCTCATCAGAGGGGAAGGTTTCGTATATTAGTATAGTAGTTTATTATTTTAATGTAGCCATTAGGTACTTAAACAAATCGGGATTTTTTTAAATTAACAAAAATTTGAAATAAAGAAAAACTTTCGACCCAGACAGGATTTTAACCTGTAACCTCATCGTCTAAAGCCGACAAATGCTCTAACCACTTTTCTACAATTTTGTAGAAATTAATTAATAAGAATAATGATTTTTCTAGAATTAACTGACAAAATTCAGGAGTTGACAAACCCATTGTAAGTAACACTGCTATAGGTTTGAGTTGTGGTTTGGCAAACAAAAACTACAAATGACCAGTTCATTACGGATCATGAGAGTGCAATTATTATCGACTCCCCTCTTCGCAATAATTAATAAGCCGCTGAGACTGTTCGCCTGACACTTGACAAATTCACCATTTACCCCCAGTGCAGGAATTCACTGACGAATCGATCAATTCTTCCCTAAATGAAATGCTAGAGGTAATAAAACATTTTCTTCTTAACAATTTCATCTTTCTTCCCGTTTATTTAATTTTTTTAAAAAAAAGATTCGGTTTTTAAATGTTGAATAAACAAATAAGGCGATGTATTTTCTAATATTTTTTAAGTATTTGTACAATAAATTATATTAAACTAGCAGGCCCGGCGAAATTCGTATCGCTTCACATTAAAAGCTTCTAACAGTTTGTATGAATTCTTGTTCCCCAACAGTTTTCCAGGCTTTTCTCTTCATAAAAAAGTTCTCCTGACGATAACCAACACAGCCAAAAAAGAATTAGCAAAATTGGTATCTCCGTTCAAGCGTGATACGATGACATTTTTAATTATTTATACGGGATACTCACGATCTCTTTTTATTTTATTTGTCGAAATTTCGGCCTAGTTGCATAGGCCGTGGTCACGACGCTACAGCCTATGCAACTAGGCCGAAATATCGACAAATAAAATAAAAAGAGATCGGGAGTATCCCGTAAAAATAATTAAAAGTGATACGATGACCACGCGTCGACTATTTTTGTATACAAAGATATTTAATTAAAAAAATCACTAACCACAGGTGCTGGATAGATATTCTACGCAATTTAAGTTACATGGTAGGTAGATTTCGTATTCTTATTATGTACTTATTCATTAGTACTATTAAGCATTATCTTTATCAAAATCGGTCCAGTAACAAACAATAACTACCGGAATAGAATATAATATCTTTGATGTGAAACATCTATAGGCGCACGTAAAACAGATTTCTGGCGTGTCGCCACCCCAGAATGATGATGATGAATATGATGGTATATATATACAGTCTATATGCAGTAGTGTGTACGTTGTGGCGACGCGTCGCCATGCGACTGTGCGATTCTCGCCTATCGTAATATTTTATTTTATCATTATGACATATTTAGTTCCTATCACAATCTGTTATTTTTCGCATATTACTTTTACAAAATAATGTCGTTGTTTCAAATCTGCCAAGCGTCCCGTGACGGTTCTAATTTTTTTTTCTCCAACACCCAAAACCCCCATATGACTTTCTATGACAACCTATGGCTGATTTTAAAAAAGTCAAGCCTGCTTTTGCTAAATTGGATAGATACTAAGCTCAATGCCAAAAACTGAAAAAATATAAGAATGTTTGTTGAAGTTATAAGTTATATAGTTATATTCTTTTGGCGCGTTAGGAAAAAATGATGAGGGCAAATTTTTACGATGCGCGCGCACACCGTCACGAAAAACTGACATGATGAAGTTAGCTATGAAGTTAGCTATAGATAACATTTTAGTTTTTAAAAAAAAATTATCTTATTACGCCAAAGAAGTATAACTTCTAACGCGTGTACATAAGTACACACACACTTTTTTTTCATCGTACACAAAACTCGTCTTTTTAAAAAGTCTGTTGAAAATTGAAAGCCACTAATAAAATGCACGATCATTTCTTGTAACCACCGACAAAACCAATCCCCTTTTATGGATTAGATATAATCCGACTAAATGATGGCCCAACCCTTTGTCATATTATCTATGAGTGCATAATGGCAATTTATTTTGTCATCATTAATTTTATATTGGATTCGATGTTATGCGTACTATGGATTAGGGGTGTAGGTTGTCAAATTAGAGTTTAATATCGACGTTAGGAATTATTTTGGTTATTAAAATGGATTTTGATTTATTGAAGGTTTGATGTCGAATGTTAGATATAAAAGTAACGATCTGGAAGACAAACAAGCAGACGGATTTCCTGATAGTAAGAAATTCACACCGCCATCAAAAGCGGTCATGGTGCGTTGCTAACATCAAGCCAATATGTTAGACCTCCAGCAAAAGTAAGTTTACCGGCTACCTTACCCTCCGAACTGGAACACGACATGACTTTATGGCAATAGGAATAGGTAAGGCGGTGGTACCAATTCGGGCGAGTCGCTGCGAAACTCTATCACCCTGGCAGATGTCACGCTGCTAGTGACGGTGAGCCTATGCTTGCCTTTTACGAGCTGCCTGGCAGGAAGGCAGGGTCTATTTTGCAAAGAAGCCCGGACCAACAAAAATGTTATATAAAGTTGTGTGAAAGTGTTCAAGTGGCTTTTACTAATGAGTAATGACTCAACTAATGATTAATAAGTCATTTGTGCAAGTCACCAGGACTTCGTCAGTGTAGTGTATTTACATACAAACAAATATCCCTCTTTTTAAAAAAAACTGTTGTAACTCGGGTCACTGACTATACCTATTCATATCTAATTTTATACGAATTGGTCTAGCGGCTTAGCCGTAAAGGCATTATCGGCAAACAGACATACAGTCATTCTTTCTTTCGTTCCTATCACCAGAGCTATCACTAACTACGAAAAGTCACTTCAACGTGTGTACAAAGTCGTGGGCAACAGCTAGTGTCAAATGAACAAGCATTATAAAGTTCTCAAAATTCATAGATCTTGATGAAATTTAAAAGAATCATATGAAAGATATCAGATTTAAAATAAAGTATCTTCACGCCCATATCCCCGAAGAGCTAGGCAGAGGTACAACCAAGGCACCCACGACTAGCCGAAGACACTAAGTCCCACAATGTGATAGGTGGCAAGCCTATCGCCAACCGGGCACATTTCCAATCCCGACCAACATTTGTTGGGCGACCCGGGATTCGAACCCGGGACCTCATGCACTCAAGTCCAACACCCGGACCGCTAGACCACAGAGGCGATGATTTAAAATTTAAAATAAAAAATAAAAATTGATCTATGCATTGATAATCCTACGTTTCCGACGGGTTATAAAGCTTTCTAAGCTTTCTACAAATACATTTTATAACGAAAAACATCAATTGTCAACATCCAATAAGAGAAGTGACTCGGACATTCCCGCATTCTACCCGGAATCTGGTTGGATGTACGAAGAAACGGATGTGGTATTTGATTTAATCCATACTAATATTACGAGTATAAATACCAAAGTCTGTCTGTCGCGCTTTCACGAATAAACCGCTGCACTGATTTTGATGATATTTGATATACTTATAGGTAAAGATCAGAGTTGAAATATAAGCTATTCTTTTTCAAAAATCGATCCCCAAAGGACTATAGGGGACGAAAGTTTCGTAACTAATATACGCTGAAGATATCGCTAGCTAATAGCTAATATCACTACATAGTATAAAACGAAGTCGCTTTCTCTGTCACTATGTCCCTTTATATGCTTAAATCTTTAAAACTACGAAACGGATTTTGTTGTGGTTTTTTCAATAGATAAAGTGATTGAAGAGGTTTATGTGTATCTATATTTTATACACGTGCGAAGACGGGGAGGGCCGCTAGTATAAATGAAAAATAAATATGACGTATTTTAAACGCAGTCAATGTCCAAAGAGACGACTTTAATTTCAATACTACGAGTATGTTGTTTAGGAGAAAATACATACGTAGCAAAAACATATTTCTTACCATCAGGCAATCTTTTTACTTATGCGCAATTCGAATATCCTATCCCATTAATATTATAAAAGCGAACGTTTGTATGTTTGTTACTCCTTTACACAAAAACTGATAAATCGATATTTATGAAATTTAACACACACGTAGAGGGTAACTTGGATTTACACTTTTATCTAAAAAAATGTTTCTGTAGGACCATTAACCACGCGGGCAACGCTGCGGTCAAAAGCTAGTACTTTATATATGTCCGGTATACTTGCACTGATATCCCAGCCACAGGACAGTAAAGCAACTATGATGTCTATAGGTCACAGTTGTCTCTTAATATTAGGAGACCCGTGTGAATGCCGCTGATCTCTCATACAAAAAAAAAACAAAATGGAGTTCCACCGAGTGCCTGTAATGGAAACTATTCCCTTAAGAATCCTCCACAGTGTGAGTATATCCAATAACCTCGACGCTTTACGGAATCGCCGCTAAAATCCCAAATTCCTGCCCGTATGACGGTCACAAATACATCGCAATAAGTGAAGTGACTAGGAGTATTCTGGAATTGTTGGGAACAATCCCGCCGGGACAATCTTCCTGCATACTTGACCGCTGATACGCCGTTTCATGTTACTGCCGACAGTTGATTACGGGGTGCGAATGGGGGGTTTTATTTCTGTACCTAGCGTTGCCACGCGTCCGGTAAAAGCCGGACACAGTCAGGCTTTTTGGTTACGTGTCCGGCCAAATAAAAGCGTGTCCGGCCTGAGGGGTGATTACGTATCTCAGTTGTCAACTCAAACGTCAAAAGTGTTTAATCAAATGATGTTATTTGTGTTTGCCATCACTTCTGTATTTCTGTTGGTCACTGGAAATAAAAGTAAAAAGAGTAAAAAAGAAGAGTTTTTTCACTTTTCCATTTTGAGTGGGCAACTGAGATACACAATCAGCCCCTGTCCGGGTTTTTTTAGGCTTTACACATTTCATGAACGACTAAGCGCCGAGCGCAGCCGAGCGCTGGCGACGGGAGTCGAATGTCGCGTCGGTAGCTCACGCAAGCCGAATGCGCCCCACCGCCGATACATACATATTTTTTGTAGTACCTAATGATGAGACAAAATTCTCAATAATGTAGGGTGTCCGGCTTTTCTACCTAAATGTCCGGCCAAACTGGCTGAACTGTCCGGCTTTTAGGTTTGGCGACGTGGCAACCCTATCTGTACCTCAAAAGGTACTCGTGAAACTTGGAAATGAATACACAAAGAGTCTCGTAAATAGTAAATGTAATTAAATATTTTACTGTCTGTAGTAAAGACTGTCATAAGCTACAGTTAATGGTGCGGCCAGTAACCCTTTCTCCTAACCAAATAAGCGATTCGTGTCATTATTGTTGGCACATGGATGTGACGACCCTATCACTTGATAATCGATTTTGAGATTGCTGGATTATTTCCCTTGTTTAGTCAATCTTATTAGGTGGTCGTTTAACGATTCGCCTGAATCAATACCAAAAAAAAAGAAAAAAATATCTTCTCGCCCATATCGCCGCGAAGAGGCAGATAGACGCACAACAAAGTTACTCACGATTAGCCGAAATCGAGGTTCCACTAATGATAGGTGGCAAGCCTATGGCCAGCCAGGCACAAGTCCAATTATATTTATTAGAAAATTGGAAATACATTTCTGCCCTTTGTGGCAACAAAATTGTACAAAATGGCACCATCGTTTCCCAATTGTACTTTACATGTACACGAAATTCGATAATTACTTAAAAACTGCGGCCATCTTATCTCTCGACGGCACCTAAACTCCATTTCTAGGTATATTTTTACTTATACTTATTATTACAAATCTGGTGTTTTGGCTGGTCCCATTTAAAGTCAAGTATAGTAGGTAAGGTATTAATGAATATTTACCTTTTTCTAGCGGAATTAGAGTCCATGATTTGTACTTTTATTGACAAAACATTAGGTAGTTATATGAGGTTAGAACGAGCGATATTTTAGATATCGATGAATTATTTACTTACTTTTTGATTAAAAAATATCAGTAGATTTTAGAATTTTAGGAAGAAACAATTAAGCGCAATCTGGAAATTATTAAAATTCCGCATCACAAAAAAATACTAACAAATTTACATAATAATATATGTATATATTTACCTACGTACAATTATGCGCTTTTTGTGCCATTTTTTGTTACAATAACATTAAAATGGCTGAAGTTGGGATTTAGTTGAAAATATTTTTTTAATAATTTTAATGACTTCATAAATTGCGAAAGGACAGGATTTCGTTTTTTTTAACTGGATTGAACATAAATCCATGGAAAATTGTACATTGTAGCGCTAGACCACAAATTCGATCTGACTAACTCGCATGGGTCTTGACGTAAAGATAATATAAGTATGTAATTAGAAATAATGTAATAACAAATATTCTTCAAAAAGGGTTGACATAATAAGATTTCTTCCTAAATTTGAGAAATTGATTTTCAATTGAATGGTTATAAAACTAATCCTAATTTATAATTATAATAATAACTCAATAATTATAAAAATTAAAATAAGGTCAATTGTACAATAGGTCATATGGAAATGTCAATTTGCCAATTATTGAATATGATTCTAACAAATGTACCTACTAACATGTAGCACTGTTTTCATTACACTTGAAATGCACTGCCGCGGACTGTTCCACTTATGGGTTGCAAAATTTCACTTGTTTTATTCACACAGCTTAAATTCGACCTTATAGCATTATGATAAGAGTCAACAAGAAAATTCCCGAACACCAGTTTGAGAGATCTCTTGACAACTGGTGTTATTGTTGAACCGACGAATCATAACACTTGAGAAACGTTTGCACCGAGCATAGACCAATCAAAACACGTATAATTTGATAATCACAACGTATGCGCTAGTTAAACACTAGGTTGTGTTTATTCATGTGTGAATGTATTCATTTGCTGTAACTATAATTCACTTAGGGGAGGTTTTTAAGCCCATAATACAACAAGTAGGTTCTGGCCCTTTGCAGAATAGACTGCCTTCCTGCCAGGCAGCTTGTAAAAGTCGAGCATAGGCTCACCGTCACTAGCACCGTGACATCTGCCAGGGTGGTAGAGTTTCGCAGCGACTCGCCCGGATTGGTACCACTGCCTTACCTATTCCTGCCGCCATAACGTCATGGCGTTTTCGGGTTCGGAGGGTAAGGTAGCCGGTAAACTTACTTTTGCTCGCGGCCTAACATCCCGGCCTCATGTTGGCAACGCACCATTACCACCTTTGGTGTCTATAGGCGGCGGATTTTTTTACCATCAGAAAATCCGTCTGCATGTTTGCCTTCCAGTATCATAAAAAAAATTACCATTATGGTACGAGATCTACAGAGAAACAGCAAATCAAGGAAGAGTTTGGTTATTTGTGATATTTTTCGGAAGCCCATTTTTAACCCGAATAAAGGCAAATATATTTCTCACAAACTCTTTCATTACAAACATATTTTTGAATCACTTACGCTTGACGGCATTATCGTCTAATACCTGATTTGGAATAAAAATCGAAAGGTCGGTAAAACCCAACTTACACAGGGTTACATTCAAAGCACCAGTCAAAATTTGAGACACGCTTGGGAATCGACAAAATAAAAGAAAAAATAAAAGTTAAAAAAATCAATTTGCAATTTTTATCCGACAAAAAATACAAGACAATAACGTAAAAAACATAAAACTGGTTTTCAGTGACCGCAGTCGCATTTATAAATAGGTAGATATTACAATTTGGAAGTATTACTGTAAGGAAATAGCTGGCTCATTTTCATGCCTCAAAATATCTTCAAGCCCATATCCTAGGCTAATAGGCAGAGGCACATCAAGGCACCCACGACTACCCAAAGACCAAACCACCAAAGTCCCACAATATGGTAGGTATCTTCAATATGATAGGTGTTTAGGCTATAGCCAACCGAGCATAAATCCAATCCCGGGCAACGTTATTTTTATTAGAAAATTGAAAATATACATTTTCTAATTTAACACTTTTTTTTAATTTAATACTTATCACATTTAATTTATGTTACGTTTAGGCTAAGTTATGACTACTGACGCTATATCCACACGCAGACAGACACTTAATGCAAACTTATGGCGAACCATCTTAATACAATCAGAAGTTAAAACATGTTTTATAACAGAAGTAAGATTTTTTAAAACAGATGGCGTAAGTAGGATTCATTTCGATAAAATGCCAGGGTCGGATTTAAATTAAATTTATTGTTTAAATAATCACTCACATCACGATGTCGGGCACGCGTTCCGCACGTGGCGTCAAATTCGTCCAGTATTACTTCCCACTTTGATTCTAATATAGGAAATTATAGGTCACCCTAACAATTTTGTCATAAAATAACGGACGACTATCATAAAATGAACTCTATTTCATAAGCGATATAGAAGAAGTTTATTTTTTAAATCACAAGATAGAATTCAAGCAGACGTTCTTGATGGTAATGGATAATAGCTACCGTTTAAAGGATTAACGAGACATGTAAATCTAGCCCAAAAAGGGAAATTTAAAAATTTGCTCTAGTCTATGTAAATGAATATCTATGGGTTTAAAAGTAATGGTTCGACATAGTATAATAACTAGCGGTCACCCGTTGGTCGAAATTCGACCATAATCAATTTTAATATCTTGTTGATAAGAACGCCATCTTTATTTCTCAAGATCAACTACTTTGCTCCATCTATTGTGCGCCATCTATGATCTTTTATCGTTATCATCAATATATTTGTTTGTGTGTGTGTCAAATGCGTAATGTTTTATTTATTGATAGAATGTACTTTGTAAGCATTATTATTGAAAAATATTAGCGTTCTGCACTTCTCCTACACATAAACTATAAGTGTGCCAAATTTTATGCTCCTGCGTCCTTGCAATTTTCGTAAAAAGGGGTCCAAAGTTTTGGCATCACGTATTAATCTAATATATAAAATTCTCGTGTCACGCGGTTCCAACTTGAACTCCTCCGAACCGGCTTGACCGATTCTCACGAAATTTCGTGAGCATATTGAGTAGGTCTGAGAATCGGCCAACATCTATTTTTCATCCCCCTAAATGTTAAGGGTGGTCCACCCCTAAATTTTTTTTGTAATTTTCAGACAAAATTTTTTGTTTTTATTATTTTATGAAAGTACATAGAACCTAAATTTTCATTCTTTTATCACCAATCCCTATTTTTTAATAGTCATTTTAGTAATTTTATAATTTTTTATCCCGGGTCGATAACTGATCAATCGTCATTTAATTAGTTACATGGCAAAACAACGTTTGCCGGATCAGCTAGTATATAGATATAATACTTCGCCCGTAAGTATAAATCTAGATTATGATGAAGTCACAACTTTTTTGAATCTTCGCCTAGAAAAAATTGAGAAAGGTAACGAACTAGCTTAGTTCATAACCAATAATATTTTTTTAATCATGATTAAATGCTAAAATGGTTAAATCATGATTCATAGTGAAATTAAATTGATTGAATGACTAATTATGCAGGAGATTAAAAACAAACAATTAAAGTAGATTTCCAAACATATTTACTTACCTATAATTTTGGTAGAGGTTATATACCTAACGATACTAATTACTATGGGTAACCAAAATCACTAAATTTCTATTAAACTTATCAAGTTTTGAAAAAGTGAATAAAAACTTACATAGACGTTTAGTCCACGTTATAGCTAAGTACAGACCACTGTAAAAATGATAAAAATACTTCAAAGTTACCTCGAGTAATCATTATGCATCACATTTCTAACAATCTTAACCCTAATAGCGCCCGGTCAATTTGAATAAGTCCTTATGAAAATCAGCAAATCAGTCGTCAGGTCCCGCGAGACTGCTTGGCTGGGGCCCTGGGGTCGTTGAGGCCCGTTTGGACGCAGCGGGGCTCTCAGTAGCTAATCGTGATAATGTGTTTATTGAATTAGATGGCGTGTGCGCTGCCACGCGTCGGTCTCCGGTTGCACATGGGTTGGTTACACGCACTTGTTATATTCGATTGATGAGTAAAATACTTTTTTTAAGCTAACAGTATCATTTAAATGTTTAGAGCACGAAGCTATATAACTACTTACTATGTTTTATACTAACGAAGACCTGATTTCATTTTCAAATGTTACTAACTCTTTCTAAAATATTGACCTCTCTTTCTAACAGTCTTTTGATGTCAATCAACAAAGTCAAAACGACAGAGTAGTCAGTATGTTAGAATGAGTTAGCAATATTGTGAAATGACATCAGGTCTTCGTTAAGAGTATACCCTCCAGTAGAGCCTATAAAGTGACGTTTTACTGCTATGTTTTTAATATTGCAATCATGACATAATCATATTATGTTAATACCACCAACATTACATAAACTTAATAACTCCCAGTAAAATGTACATGTATTATAAATCACGTCAGCTTTCGATCGAAAGATTCGTGTCGATTTAAATGCATATAGGTATAAAAATACTATTCATTTGTTATTATTAGACAAAAATATAAGCCGTTTCTTCCATTCTCTCTCACTACGTACTCGTACTAAATGTTAATCAAACAAGTAAACCAAAATTAGACGTGCTTTAAAAAATGACAATTGAAAAAATGTTATGGCACTAGTGGAGTCCGAACATCACTTTTACATTTAAGACTATCTGAGCCCTTGTCACGAGTTTTTGGATTGTCAAGTTTACTATACTCGCTACCGTCTCTGTAAATTATTTGTATGAAAACTTTTGACAGCGCCTGTATTGGGAACTAAGAGAAACACATTTTTAGAGTCATAGATTAAATAATCTATACCAACTCATGGTAAAGGCTCAGTTAGTATTTTTCTGCTATTGATATTTTTTCCCACAAAAACAGTAGGTACGTCACCAAACAACGTCTGGAAGTAAACAGTGCAGGTGTCAGATTACAAAAACGAAACGCGAACCACGAGAGGGCTGAGGAGGTTAATGTAATTACCCCTCTCTCTCGGGACCGCCTAATATTGTGTGGGAGTGAGGCGGACAGCAAACCAATTTAGATGTTGCTTTTTTCGCGTGAGAAAAAATCTCGAAACTGATTTTTGTTATCCCCAGTGGAAGGTATTATTTCCAAAACCTAAATAAAACATTGTACATCAAACTTTGTGACCATTTTGACTTTTTATGTACCATTTATTTTTGATAAATAGTATCTATGTATAACTTCATCTAATTTCTTCATAAGCGATATGTATGTTTGAGATGTGATTGCTAGTTATGCTAATACATGAAACATATGAACATTGTTATTAATATAATAACCACCCGTACCAAGAAGTAGATACAATTGTTCATCTCACAAATGCTTGTCCCTATCGAGACATTTCCTCTGACGTCATTATTAAACTCAAAGACATAATTTCAATTGCTTGCCAATGCATGTTCTGGTTTGGAGACTAGGGTAATAAGTAATGTTCGACCGAAACTGGTTTTTCAGCCGAAAATAAAACCGAAAACTTTCGGTTTCGTCTGCAAACAGAAACTTACCTCAACATATAACACATTTCTATTGCTATTGATTTTTAATGACAACTTTACTGTTAATTTTACCCGTATTTTTTGTACTCTTAGCTAAAGCCATTGGAATTTCATAGGTGTGTTCACACTTATGGGATTCCACAGGCGTTTCACCGCGGACGAACGCTACGGCATTTATTTGGCCGAAACTGAAACTTAAACCAAAACTGGAATTTAGGGCCGAAAGTTATACCGAAACTTTCAGTCGGCTACTAGTAAGTAGTACTACTCGCTCGAAAACCCAATCCTCAGGTTGGTAACGAACCTTTTCTACCTCAGCTATCCTCATGTGACGTCCATTTCTTACCGTCACAAAGTACGGCAGATTTGTTTGCCTCAATATCATTAAAAAACACAAAATTCATAAAATTTTAAAAGGTCTTTCATTAACACAAAGTCCTGCAACGCTCTAAGAGCACGTGTATAAGAATGTATATTTAAGGGATGAAAAGAAAACGCCACTAAAATCGAAGTATCTGAAGACCCTCAAGAGTCCTTAATTAAACTCCGGGCACGTAGCACTCCTTGATTCAGTTCCCCCGAGGCCCCCCCAACCCCCTCCTTATGGACCGCTTAGATTTCCACCCAGCAGGTAGTGTGGACGGAATACTTTAACTTGAATCTTGTAAGAAGAATTGGTTTTGGGAGATTGGTCGGTTAGTTACGTTACTTGCTTGGACGTTTTGACGTTTCACTGATCACTGGTTTTTACTTTATTTTTATGAGATCAGAAGCAAGAGTTGCAAAAAGTTGGGTAATTGCTAATATTGTACCTAAGTTTTATGACCTAAATACTTTCAATTTGAAGAAGGTTTTAGGTTAATGGCATCGGTAATATCTAATGAATTATGTTTTAGACACAAAGAATAATTACTAGGATTTTAGTCTGATTAGCTAATGATTATGTTAAACGTAAGACGAATTTCACTTAAACTTTGCGATTATATGTGCATGGCTTTATATTTACTCAATATTTTAAAAGAAGAAAAGTATTTTAGAATTTATACTCTTCATCTTCCGCACTTGAAATTCAATTACGTACATACAGTTTTCACTTGTACTTTTCTACAATGCACTTAAAATGAAGTGTGAAATAAAGACAAAGTTATATTTCAGTTTGACTGTATCTTATTTTTTACAATAAATAAATATTAATAATAAATAAATATCCCTGGACAAGTTACACAAATTGAACCTAACCCAAAAGTAAGCAAATTATATGCTTGTGTTATGGGTGTTAGTCAACGATACTAATACATATAAATACTTAAATAGATACCTACCAGAATAAATTTAATAAACACCCAGACCCGGAAATGCAGACACCTAAATGAATATTGATCCCCATTTTTGGGGAAATAACATGATCTTAGTTTCCATACGATGTGGTTTTATAGACTTGGTTTTTTTAATAATCTACGCTCAGTAACTAAAACCGAATACTGAACGTTAAAACTAAAGTGAACTTATTTATCTGTAGTTGAAAAGCCCTGACGATGTTGTAAAAAATGAAAACGTTTGCCTTATGTGTAAAATAAAGTGTATTGTGGAAAAGTACAAATGCTATCCAGAAAGTATAGATAGTTTTTTTGATTCAAGCTAAGATATATGTACCTAAGATAAGTATTAATAATAGCAAGTTAAAGTATATTTTCTCAAAGCGATGGAGTGTTCAAAGCTTAAAACAATATTACCGTCCGAAATCCCCCTTTAAAAGTCAGTTCAACGATAACAATATGCCTCGACAGTCTTCCAGCTTTAATGTGAGAAAAACTTTTAAAAAGTAATCACAGGGCTGAAGAAAGCGGAACCTTTTTGTAATTGCAATTATAAACAATTTGAAATTCGTAATTTTGTTTTTGCAGGCGTTGTATTCAAATTTCTTTAAACATGTTTATTTAGATATCCCTAGTATTATCGCTGTAACTATAAAAGAAAAAGGCTTATATTTAATTATGTATCTTGACGCCAAGTCCTTCACGATGTAGGCAGAGACCATCAAGTGCCAAATCACACGATTCTCGCAGACCTGCCTGGCTTCCTTCACATTTATTACCCTTTTCATAACACGCTGGTTTTAGAGACTCTTGACACCACCGTCAAATAATACCCGGGTGATTTGGTCGTAGAATGTCAATTTAGGTCTTCCAGTTGTAACCTACGTCGTTCATCGGACTTGGGGTGAAGATATGCATGTTTGTAGATTTACGGCCAATATCAATAATCAATCCTAATCTAAAACTTGCTGTCCAAGATTGATATTTTGATCCATTTTTATGTTATCGCTTGCCAATAACATATCTGTGGACAAGATAAATATGGCAATTAGGTATAGGATAGGCCGGCGGATACGCAAATAATCTAAATTGTTTGAAATCCATCTTTTGTGATACATTAACATTGGCCGTTAATCAAAACAAAACGTATGAAGCCAATTTTTAGCAATTTGAGTAGGTCAAATTGCTAAAAATTGGCTTCATTATTCCTGGCATAATTTTTTTACTTCAACAAAATTATTATTGTATTTTTATGAATGTCATCGAAGGCGAACCAAATTAAATACGCTTTATTATTTCATAAAAAAAAAGCATAATCAGATATTTATCAAATATAAATGAGACCACGTATCTTCTAGAAAACGGCTTTAAATTAAACCAAAAAAAAGACACAGTCTTGAAATGTTGTGGGTATATTCAGGACCTACTGTTTTTGAAGTGAAAAAAGTTTGCGAGGGATGTAAATGACTAATGTTCCAAATGATCATTTGACTAAAAATCGATATTTTGTTAATATATTGTCAAGCATTTGTCATAATTATAAAATCCATTTGACTTTTACATTCCAATGCCATGATATACTCACACTGTTTGTTTTTTTCGTCTTCATGTTTGTCTAGAAATGTGTCACTAGATAAAAATAACTACGTTAATTAAAACCGAGTTCAAAACTAAAAAGTAAAAAATAATAAAGATTTAATACAAATTAAATACTACCTATTATTTAAATGTGCTATTTACTAACAGGTTTAAAATCGGTGCTAAGCCAATTTAATACTAAGATACTTATATTATACCTAATTCTTAGTTTAAGGCTTGGCACCGACTTCAAACCTATTAGTAAATGGCACATATAAGTAATATGTAGTAGGAATTTAATTAATATTAAATCTTTATTATTTTTTACTTTTTAGTTTTGAACTCGGTGTTAAATTTCGTAGTTATTTTTATTTAAGTAAGTATCTTCACGCCATAACCCCGTAGAGGTAGGCAGAGGTACAACCAAGGCACCCACGACTAGCCGATGACACTAAGTCCCACAATGTGATAGGTAGCAAGACTATCGCCAACCGGGCACATTTCCAATCCCGCCAACCGGGCACATTTCCAATCCCGACCAATATTTTTTTTTTTATTAGAAAATTGGAAAAATCCAATTTTCATTATGTTGGCTGACCCAGGATTTGAACCGAGGACCCCATGCAGTCAAGTCCAACACCCGGACCGCTAGACCACAGAGGCGATTTTTATTTAATACTTGAATCTGTACTTGCTTTCGTCGGCACTTGGTGGAATTCCTTTGTATATACACGTTTTTTTGAGTTAACACTTGTACTTATCCACTGTATACTTTATTTAACACTTTCTGTAACTTTCTAGCCAACCGGTTTCACTTTTTTACAGCATCATCAGGGCTTTGAAACTAAAGATAAAGAGGTCAGTAGCATCTAAACAAATAGGTATTGAACGTTAAATCAATAAGTCCAAAAATGTGTTTATTTAATACTTTTTAGTTATTTTCTGGCTATTACCTTATTATTATTTATTAAGCTTATATGGCTTAATTTTATAAAAATAAACATCTTGATAGGTGAAAGTAGATGAAAAATGCTCGTAAAATAAAAACGAATGGGCCTACCTGAATCAAATTTTTATGGGACCATTTCGGAACTATTCCGCATCAAACAAAAAAAGAATTACGTGAATCGGTTCAGAAACTTCGGAGAAATCGGTGTACATATATAAAAAAATACCGGCCGAATTGAGAACCTCCTCACGGATTCAATAAGTGTTGTTTTCGTCTCAACATTGAGTTATGAAATAAATAAATATCGCTGGACAAATAACACAAATTGATATAGCCCCAAAGTAAGCAAATTATACGCTGGTGCTATAAGTGGCCAACGAAAACGATACTGATAAAA
This sequence comes from Calephelis virginiensis, assembly GCA_002245475.1. Taxonomy (NCBI): domain Eukaryota; kingdom Metazoa; phylum Arthropoda; class Insecta; order Lepidoptera; family Riodinidae; genus Calephelis; species Calephelis virginiensis. The sequence continues at coordinate 62,190 of NJDC01005425.1, forward strand.
ATTTCGAATCGAACCTCGCGTTTGGTCGGTGAAAATAATTAATAATTGTACAAAAAAAAAACGGTACAGTCGGACAGATAAGTTCGATTAGATCGTTTTTTTGAACTCGGTGAAAAAGATGATGCACATTCGAAATCTTTTTGTATTACTTGAAATAAACAACAAAAGTACTGTTACAGGACTCATAATGTAATAGAAATTGCATTGCCAAACCAATTTCGTAAATGCTTTTTAATTCTTCCCCGCAAACCGGAGCCGAGGTAATAATGAAAAAATGGAAAAGAATATCAGTTGTAATTATTTGGAAAGCTAATGTACCTTTTGTTTTTCCCCCGGCTAATTAAGACAGGAAAAAATACCTTAATCCGCCATTCTGGAATCAAACATTCATGACGCTCACTGAGATAGGTACTTGAGGATAATTGTATTTTTAAGCGATCCTTTTAGAATTTATTTATTTTTTCTGTTATTTGAATTTTATAACAGTTACTTTTAGTTTGATTGAGTACCTTTTATATATATTATACTTATTAAGTATTTATTATATATTATTAAGCTGACATTTCACGATCAGATCAATCGGATATTATCCGAGGGTGGTGTCAAGAGTCTCCGAAACCGGCGTGTTTGTATGAAAAGGATTATGAATGTGAAGGAAGCAAGACAGGTTTGTCAGGATCGTGAGGTCTGGCACTCGATACTCTCTGCCTACCCCGTAAGGGACTTGGCGTGAAGATATGTATGTATGTATGTATGTATGTAAGTAAAATAAAGTATATAAGCTGAAAGCCAGAGTTGAGACAGACTAAGCCTCAACAAATACTGAGCTTTTCCTTGGCGTACTCATGTCACTCTTTCTCTATACCTATCTTACTATCACTTTTTGTACGCCATTTAAGTTCCTCGTATTTAGAGGTATAGATAAGATTTCTAGTTGTTTTTCTTATTAGTTTTGTGTGGTAAGTTTTAGTCTGTTAACAAATGTTTTCTTTCTTTCAAATAGTTTCATACAGTTTTTACCAAATTATCTGAAGGGTTCATAACAAATTAAACTAGACTAAGAAAACAGTGACTACGGCCCTGACAACAAAATAAAAAAGTTGATATTTTTTTAGATTTTTATTTACGGATATTATCAAATATTTAGGTTGGTATCCATTGTACCAACTTGAATATTTGATAATATCCATTTTAGACCATCCATTTTACGCTTCCTACGAAATTACGTTTTGACGTTGACTTTAAAGTATAGCTATGGAAGATATATAATAAATACAATTATCATAAAACTTCAATAAATTTTGAAGATTGTAATCAATAGAAATAAGTGATTTCATTAAATTAGTAAAACATGTGTTAATTTTAATTTTTGTAAGTGTTTATTAAATATTTTCACACCACAATCTGACAGAATTTTACACATAAATTCCTAAAATTTTATAAAAAATTAACCATTAATAGAAAAAGTGGTTATAGATTAACAGTTTATTTGTGGACCCGGTATAGGGTCTATTTTGGGTCTACAAATAAACTGTAATTACGCTACTACATTGGATATAGGTCTAATGATTTTAATTATTTAAGTCTCCAAGCATTTACTGACACTACAAAAGCGAATAAAATTTATAGCTTAGTATTACAAACTTTAAACTGAAGCTTACCAATTACTTAACTTTCGTCTACGAACTACAGAGTTGAAAATTACAGTGTCAGGTATAGAGTTCAGGTAACTTCCGGGCTCAATTAGCGACGAATTAAACCGGTTCGAAGAGGTGACAAATCGCGGGCCGCGGTCCTACGCCTTGACATTGATTAATAGCTCCGTATTTAATTTAACCGGCGCAATTATACACAAAAACTTTATTCATTTATGTACCTATCTGTTTTACTTCTGTTTTACTTTTACATTTCTATCAAGCTATGTGGGAGTGTTTTTAGACAAATCCGTTTCAAGTGAATTTTAATGATTTTTATTCAGTATTTACACTTTGGAATTAACTACATACAAACAGTGAGTAAATTAATTCTGGATCAGGTTCAAATATTTAAATGAAACGATATTTGAGTCAGAGGTGCAGTTCAAGTCAAAATATTAGTTCGTATCAGCAGCTTACGGGTTAATTTAAATTCCTTAAAATTATGATTATTATCTGTGAACAGTGACTAATAATGAAACGCAGTAAATCTGCAAAAAACCACCTTCGGTTTGAATACGTCATTTATCTGCGTAAACAAAAATTAAGTATTTTCCTCGGTTTCCTTGGGATTCCATCATCAGAAGCACGTTAAACTTATAACACCCCTGTTCCTCCATCGGGATTCAAAAAGGATCAAAATACGTAACTTACAAGGTACTCATATGAAGCGTATTATAACAATGAAACGTGTTTAGACCCATTTTGAAGTCAGTGAAAGTGAATTTTTGTATGTTTCAGATCAAAACGGCTGGATCGAACTGAATGGAACATAGAAATAGTGCTTCGAGAAGGTCGTAATTGGTAAGCTTATTTTTATCCCGATATTTCAACGCGTTCATCAGCCTGAGATTTAAAATATGTAAGTTAGTTTTACTTCTGAGCTTTAAACATACCTGAGATTTACTAATATCTAAAGTATCTTCACGAATAGGATGGCACAGGCACCACCAGGACATCCAAGGCTAGCAGAAGACACTAAGTCCCACAAGATGATAGGTGGCAAGCCTATATAGCCAACCGGGCACGTATCCAAACGCGTGCAACGTTATTTTCATTAGAAATTTAAAAATACACTTTTTTGATTTTTTTTGTTTGACGCCGGACCCTAAGATCACATATGCAATTAATGAAAAAAAACCAGAAGATTTTCCAAAATCTTTTAAAAATATTAAGTTATGAAATAAATAAATATCGCTGGACAAATAACACAAATTGATGTAGCCCCAAAGTAAGCAAATTATACGCTTGTGCTATAAGTGGCCAACGAAAACGATACTGATAAAAATTTCGAATCGAACCTCGCGTTTGGTCGGTGAAAATAATTAATAATTGTACAAAAAATCGAACTTGATTAGATAATATAGAGTTCAGAGGCAGCTTTATATATTTAGTTTTTAGTATAGAATTAAACTGGATCGACAATTTGAACTGTACTATCCTTACTTATGTCTTTAAAGCATAGATTTTTACATGATTCCATAAGCAAATTTTAAACCCATTTAGAAGTCAGGGTTGAGCTAAAATATGACGTATTGAGTTAAGAGACTAATAATCATAAAAAAAAGATACAACTGAATTCAATTAGTGTCAAAAAAAGAAGAAAATAGTTTTGAAAAGAATAGATCAATAATTAAGTATTACAAAAATAAATGATTGAGTTAGATAGGTATGAGGAGGTAGATTAGGTTATATTAGTATTTCGAATTTTGTCTTCAAATTTTACTTAAGTTATTTCGAAGGCACAGATTATTTTTATTAGATATATTATATCTGTTTATATATTAAATACATATAGGTAGATATAACATATAATAAATTGTTAGATATTATTTGATATATTTTCTTATTAAAAACCACACCTTTAACTAGTTAAGAAGTAACGGTAAGAACTACTTACTGACTGATTTATATTATTAAGTGATAAAATCAAATAAGTGTATTTACTGCTACATCTCCCAAGACAGACAGAGGTACAACTACCAGGCCTACAATGTGCTAGGTGGCAACCGTCACCAATTGGCCACACATCCAATCCCGACCAACGTTATATTTTATTACAAAACTAGCAATTTTACGCAGCTTCGCCTGCGCAACTTGACTTCTACTGCATCGATTTTAAAGAAACAAAGCTTATGTCTCTCAGGGATAATGTAGCATTTTTGAAACCGGTCCAGTAGTTTCGGAGCCTATTCATTTTAAACAAACAAACAAAAAAACAAATTTTTCTTCTTTAGTGTAGATGAGAAAAAACACATTCTCTTTTGGTTGTCCGACCCGAGGATCGAACAAGAGACGACATGAAGTCAAGTCCAACAACACAGAGACGGTTAATGTAATACATGAAATAATTGATTACTATGAAATAACGATACAGTCAGGTAGATAAGTTCGAGAATTTCCGGGTTAAATTAGCGTCGAATTAAACCGGTTCGAAAAGGTGACAAATCCCGGGCCGCAGTCATACATCTTGACATTCACTAATAGCGTTTAATTTAGCCGGCGCAATTTGAAAAAAAAAACCATTCTCTTTTGGTTGCCCAAACTGAGGATTGAACACAGACAACAGTCAAGTCTAACAGCACAGAGGTGATTATTGTATTACATGAAATAACGATACAGTCAGGTAGATAAGTTCGAGAATTTCCGGGCTCAATTAGCGTCGAATTAAACCGGTTCGAAGAGGTGACAAATCCCGGGCCGCAGTCATACATCTTGACATTCACTAATAGCGTTTAATTTAGCCGGCGCAATTTGAAAAAAAAACTCATTCTCTTTTGGTTGCCCAAACTGAGGATTGAACACAGACAACAGTGAAGTCTAACAGCACAGAGATGATTATTGTATTACATGAAATAACGATACAGTCAGGTAGATAAGTTCGAGAATTTCCGGGTTAAATTAGCGTCGAATTAAACCGGTTCGAAGAGGTGACAAATCGCGGGCCGCAGTCATATATCTTGACATTCACTAATAGCGTTTAATTTAGCCGGCGCAATTTGAAAAAAAACCCATTCTCTTTTGGTTGCCCAAACTGAGGATTGAACACAGACAACAGTCAAGTCTAACAGCACAGAGATGATTATTGTATTACATGAAATAACGATACAGTCAGGTAGATAAGTTCAGAGGTAACTTCCGGGCTCAATTAGCGTCGAATTAAACCGGTTCGAAGAGGTGACAAATCGCGGGCCGCGGTCCTCCTTCTTGACATTGACTAATAGCCCCCCATTTAATTTAGCCGGCGCAATTATAAATAAAATTTGGACGATAAATTGCATGGTGGGACATTAATCAAGAACTTGGGACGCTGATTAAAATGCTGTTCGCGTAACTATTCGCTGAGTTGATATTGTTAATAATTCACACGTGGTGTTAGGGGTGTTAATGCGGTTGTGTTATGGCAACAATCTGTCTTCGTGTTTAAATGGGTGTTAATTATTTAATACGTTAATTGTGTGGTGTTAATTTTGTGGGGAGTAAATATTGATATATAACATTGAGTATTCATATAATTTAAACGAAAGCATTGTACATGTTTATGAACCCCGATGGAGAAAAAGGGGTGTTATAAGTTTGACGGGTCTGTGTGTGCATGTCTGTGGCTTACTAACTTTAGAACGGATGGGCTGATTTCGACGCAGATTTTTATGTTTGAAATACTGACATAATCGAGATAGTTTTTAAATAACATGTAAGTTTTGTTGGGGGTTATTCAACATTTTTTATTTTCAATATTTTTTGTGTTTATAGTTGTGTTTTGTGTTTAAAAACGGAAAAAAATCTTATATCTGTTCACATCAAGTCCCTTGCCGGTAAGCTGAGAGTATCGAGTGCCAATTCACGATCCTTGCAGAATTGCCTAGGATCCTCCTAATTTATTATTTACATATTATACATTTTTATATGTATACATTTTCTTATAAACACACCGGATTCGGTGACTTTTTTTTTGAATGACTAATTTGTTGCTAATCTTACGATTTTTTACAACTTCACCGAACTTTGTGGGCCGAGAAGAGTGCTCAGCCCGAGACATCATTATTTAGATGGATTGGGCTGTTACCTACAACGCCAGCACCAAGGGCTGTCTCCCGGGAGACCGTACCTCGACTTGGTGCTGCGTTCTGGTTATTGGGTGGACTTGGTGGAAGAGTATTTGTGGCTCGTCGAACGCCGAGCCAGGGACACTAAGTCCCGCATTGTGATAGGTCGCAAGCCTTTTGTCAACCGGCACATATCCAGTCCCGGGCAATCGAACCCGGTACGTCAAGAAGCCAAGACCGACGCCGGACCGCTAGACTACAAAGTTGAGTGGCGATGTGTGTAGATTTATTGATAGCCTTTGTCGTAGGTAACTATACAACCTATAATGTTACGGCTATATACCATAACGTTATAGGTGTATTGCAATAGTAGCGGCAGGGTTAGCGATGACTAAGCTCAATCATTGGCCAACCAACTCAATACCTCGAAATCCAACAGCAGCAGTAACTCTGATGCTATCGCAACTAGTCAGGCGGTAATAATTCTGACAAGTAATTTTGAAACTACGCTACTTGTTTGGTAAAATTATGGGGGCAGGAATAATGCGTTCTTTCCATATCTTATTAAAACTTTAACCTCCAGTTTATCAGCCATTGCTTTTCTATCCACAACTACCTTTTGAGTGTCAAAACATATGACTCTGGTTATGTTTTAATGCATGTTAGTTAATAAGTACTCGAGTTTAGCCTCAGCGTCGATAAAACTGCCTTTTATTGAGTGTTCTTCTTGTTAGAGAATAATTTTTAAATTAATGACGACGATTAATGAAAAGGTACTTTTATTAAATTTATATTGACGAATGTTTTAATTCAACTTGAATACTGAATCGGAATTGGATAAATCTGAATTTAAAAAAATGTTCGTATTGGTTTAATAAATTACAATATGCTCTAATCTCTAAAACAAGTAAGTAATTAAGTATCTTCACATTCATATCTCCGAAAAGATAGGTAGACCAGGCCAGACCAGCCATGATTAGCCGAAGATTCTTTTAGTCCCACAATCTAATAGGTGAGAAACCTATCACCATATCGGGCGCTTTTACAGTTTCGGAAAACGTTGCTTTTGTTAGAAAATTTAAAAACATATTTTGAGTGGCTCGACCCAGGAATAAAAGCCGAAAGTCACCAACACCGGACTACTAGACCACAGACGCGATTGTTAGAGTTAAGAAAGAGGCGAGTGAAAGAAACAAATAAAAAGTAAAGGGCACAATCGACATTAGCAATTAAAAATGAACTTTCATAAATTTATAGCAGCCAAAAAATCTAAACAATACAACTAGATCTTGACGCAAGACATGTAATTATGAGCAAATCCTACAACGCGATATCATAGTTTTTCACCTGCTAGCGTTATGTAAGGTATAACCTAGCTGGAAAATCCTGATTTTTCCCTTTTAAATAAATATATTTTTTTATTGTTTTAACTTTTATTTATAAAATAAACACTTTTGTTTCAAAATGTTAGATTACTTCTTAATTAATTATTTATGATTTATAAACAGATATTGTACCTTCTCCTTATTTTAATGTAGGTAAACTTATCTTCTATAAGTTGGTTCTTTGAAAGAGATCGCTTGTTTGTGTAAAATATGTTTTTATCAATGTAATAAGTAACAATTTCATGATTTAGTTGTACAATAAAGAGTTTATTAAAAATTATTTATTATTAAAAATTATTCTATACCAATTCTAAATTATTCAGAACTATATATTATATTCAATGCGTATTGCGTACATACTACAGAGAGAAATCTTCATTCAGCGCTAACGGTCCGTTTTCAACATCAAAATGCCTACACCGTCCCCTAGTTCATTTAAGATAAGGGTGGGCTTCTCCGTGATTCAGCGCGTACTTCGCAATTTTCATTGCTGTAGTGGGCGTGAGGGGGATGGGAATATGTTTAATGATGGGTGCGACTAGCACCGAACATCAAGGGTTACATGCACATGGAGTTATAGCATTTGCAAAGATACGAGATGAATACATTTGCCTTTAGAACAGTGTTTTATGTGTGTATTGATATACTCTTGAATCTATTTCATTATTATTATTATTTTAATTTTAGTTTCATTATCGCCTCTGTGGTTCAGCGGTTCAGTTGTTGGATTTGACTGCATGAGGTCCCGGGTTCGAATCCCGGGTCGGGCAACAAAACGAAAATTGGGTTTTTCCAATTGTCTAATAAAAAAATGTTGCTCGGGATTGGAAATGTGCGCGGTTGGAGATGGGCTTGCTACCTATCACATTGTGGGACTTAGTATCTTCGGCTAGTCATGGGTGCCCTGGTTGTGCCTCTGCCTACCTCTTCGGAGATATGGGCGTAAAGGTGCTTTTTATTATTGAAGTTGAAATTTGGTTTGTTTTAAAAGGCTTTTGCAATGTTACATTTTTTTTTTATTTTTACTCAAAAATACAATTAATAACTATAGCAATATTTGTTCTTATTTATTATTAACTAGAGATAATAAAAAATACCCATAATAAATCACTACTGTGCCTTAACATAATTTCTTCATTTTCACCTGAACGCATAAAGTATAATGAACATGTATGTATGTTTAAGTTTATTTTAATTTTTGTATACTTAAATGACTGGACAGGTAAAATTTTAGAATTTAAATTATCATAATTAGTATTTTCGGTCAATAGTAGATGTACATATATATGCACATATATATGCATTTGTATGTTTAAAGTTGATAGCTGTGTTAATGAGAGTTTCTTATATTACGGTATACGAGTATATTTTGGCACTTGTATGTATAAGTGTCGTTGATTAGAATAATTCTAAAAACACCCATTAATTATTATATGAAGAGAAAAAAACCTGGAAAATTGCAGGAAGAATGAAAAAACAAATCTTTTTTTGCATACAAACTATTACTAGCTGTCAATATCAAGCGATATGAAGTTGCCGGGTCGGCTAGTAGATTAATAAAGTAAGTAAGTATCTTCACGCCCATATCCCCGAAGAGGTAGGCAGAGGTACAACCAAGGCACCCACGACTAGCCGAAGATACTAAGTCCCACAATGTGATAGGTGGCAACCGCGCACATTTCCAATCCCGAGCAACATTTTTTTTTATTAGACAATTGGAAAAACCCAATTTTCTTTTTGTTGGCCGACCCGGGATTCGAACCCGGGACCTCATGCAGTCAAGTCCAACACCCGTACCGCTAGACCACAGAGGCGATTAATAAAATTGCGAGAAGATCGTGAAAACTTAATTTTGTCTTTCAAATTCTAAAACATGTTTTATTTATCCAATCACTAGAATGAACCCGATTTTACTTAGTCTCTTTTGGAGACTGGACGTTATGGCGGCAGGAATAAATAAGGCGGTGGTACCAATCCGCGGGAGTTGCTGCAAAACTCTATCACCTAGTAGGATGTCACTGTGTTAGTGACGGTAACATGGTCTATTCTACAAAGGAGCCCGGACCAACACGGGGTTCACATTCAGCTATTTCGTAAATGTTATAGCTGTATAATAAAGAGAAAACGTGATAGTTGCAGACGTAAGATCTGACAGCTCCAGAGAGAGAGAGAGAGAGAGTCATTCCATCAGTCTATTTGGTTAGGAAGTACACCATTTTTAATGGAATTACAAGACAAGGATTCCTGATACTGAGAAACTAATCAAGTAATAAAAAAATATGACTGGACAAGTTACACAAATTGAATCTAACACCAAAGTATACAAATTAGGTATATGCTTGTGTTAATACTTAGTGTCAACTATATTCATATATAGAAACGCTTAAAATTACCATTACATTTAGAACCAGAAAATTCAAACATCTAAATGTTCATCACACAAATGGCTGCTCCCGTCGGGAATCGAACCGGTTTGTAGGTTGAGTTAAGCGTGTACGCTAACGCTTCGACCAACGAACTGGTTAATATTGTCTATAGACAATAAATAACTTTAATACTCAATTCTCCAAATCGAAAAAGATAGTGGCAAACACTAACACTAACAACTATAGCTTAATTTATTGAACACAAACTAGTTATAACAATAATTCACATTAAGCAATGTGTAAATACTAAATATTCAAATATGCTTGTTATTATGGTTATTATAGTAGAATCACAAGAGCTATTAAGGGTTAAGAAGTAGTCATGAATGTCCCAACGAATCTTATCCAGAAGCTTAAGTGTTAGCGAAACGAGGTCGTGTAGACCGCAACATCTTATATATTCATAAAGCCTTCACGCATACACACAGCAATATATTTCGTATAACTTATTGTTTGGCTCGTATACCGCTGCAGAAACAAAGTTATTTATAATTGACTAGGTAAAATATCCATAATATTATACATACGTAAACCCGAATATATATATTTTTTGTTATCATATCAAAATGGATAAACCTTTTTAATAGGTTTCAGCAAAGAAATAGGTCACGCCTTATAACACAGGTGTTAATTCATATGTTTGAAAGTGTTTCTTAAGACTAACCAGCAAGTAACGTTACTTTTTAAAAATGTACTATTGTAAAACAGCTACGAGCGTCATGTTAAGTGTTATTAATGTTAGCTTATCATTTCGACCGTGTGTCCCAAGAAATTCACCCTAATACCACAAAGTACTCAATTGAATACAGTCACCTAACTCATCTTAAGTGTTAATGTTAGATCATTATTTCGACTGTGTGTCCCAAGAAAATCACCCTAGACACACCGCGAATACCTTTAAAGCTCCTCGATTATAAAACTGCCACCTAACTCATCTTAGGTGTTGATGATCATTAATTATGTCGAGGGGGGCTAAGATGTTGTGACAGAATTTCACTTTCGAATACGCCAACTTTGTAAATGGGTACGACAAGTCGCTTTGAATTACTGTTATCTTGACAAAGAGGTGTAATTTTAGAATAGTTAACCAGCCTTTATTTTGAACTTGATATTTAAGTGGATAGTTTAGGATGAATTGTATATTTTTATTTCGAAGAGGAAGAGATTAGCTATTTAATTGTATGTTTATAGTATGTTTATTATGCCAGTAACCAATGGCTTAGTTGTTTCTTTTTTGAAAAAGTTACGTCATGATTTCGAGGTGGTCCCATATCAATTTCATTATGATCTGACAAGTGTTTTTAATAATGCATACATTTTTATGTGCAACGTGTAGTGGGAAGTGACTCCACATGTGCATGAAAATACATGGATTAATATAATATACGTATTACTCAAAAATTGCAATTGGGATGTAGATAACATTTTATGGGACCATTTCGGAACCATTAGCTACCGGCAGAAAAATAATTATCTTATCACGACGTGGTAACGAACTCGGAGTCGAACTAAAGTTTTACTGCGCATTAATTACCTATAATTATTTTATATTTTAAACCAAAAGAAGACGAAACTAGAAGGCAAATAACAGGTAAGTCTTATATAGACAATATGTTGTGAGTTTTTATAGCTCCTAGGGCCTTGTCGGGAGCTTTATAAATGTAGGTAAAACTGGACTAAACAGATAGTAAATAATTGGAAATATATTAAAACCTTATCGTGATGCATGAATGCAATCCGCAGGGCTTGGTTTTCTACTTGTGTCTATAAGCGTCGTTATTAAAACCCATAACTCAACCACATAAGAAAGAAAGAAGAAAAAAATATTAACACACATTCACTATGAACATTATAACGGAAAAAGAAAAAAATAAAATAAACGTCATTCAAAACACATATCAAAGAAAAACATAGAACTTTCAAAAATAAGAAGAAGTACTTACTCGTAGAAGTTGCTTTTAGCTATAAATATTTATTTTAGTTGAGTACAAGTTTTTGCACTAAACTTAAATAAATATTTATAGTAAGCAAGCAAAGAAAGCAACTATTTAACAACTTATATAATTGCTTTCTTTTAGGTATGGTCAATTTGTGTATTTTAGTAACAGATAATTAGCATTAATTCGGCTATATGACATCAGCACTGAACTTGATTGACTTACCAGTATGTATATAGGTGTGTTTTTTCATATCAGATTTCTGATGGAACCGCTTCCCGCAGTACTGGCAGGGGTAGGGCCGCGTGTCTGAATGTATCAGCAGATGAGTTGAAAGTGTGCTCGACCGTTTGAAGGTCTTCCCACACTGCTTGCACTCGAACACTTTTTCTACACTGTGAACAGCCCTGAAAATAAGACGTTTTTAATGCCCTATACATATCGATGGTCTTAACCAACAGATCTTTTGAATAGGGATGTGAACACACCGTCAATTTTAGTTTAGTAAAAGTAAAGTAAAGTAAAGTATCTTCACGCCCATATCCCCGAAGAGGTAGGCAGAGGTACAACCAAGGCACCCACGACTAGCCGAAGACACTAAGTCCCACAATGTGATAGGTGGCAAGCCTATCGCCAACCGGGCACATTTCCAATCCCGACCAACATTTTTTGTATTAGAAAATTTGAAAAATCCAATTTTCTTTTTGTTGGCCGAGCTGGGATTCGAACCCGGGACCTCATGCAGTCAAGTCCAACACCCGGACCGCTAGACCACAGAGGCGATTTTAGTTTAGTAATCCTGTTATTTAGGTTGTTGGATTATGTGATGGATTCCTGTTCACACTGATTGTACCCACCGCCTTAAGCATTCCTTTCGCACTAAAAACAGTACCTTCTTGCTGTTAGTGTGTTAGGCTTTCCAAGTAAAGTAGATGGTAAATTTACGTATGCAAAAGGACTAACAGCTCATTATTGACAACGCATCAATAATTGTTTCTTTGATTGTTGATGACTTATGATGATTACTTTATGGAAGCGAGAGTTGGATGTGTCAGAAAAAGCATGAAAGGATAAATACGGTTTAAGTGGGGGCGCTACGGAAACCCTGCAATGTCACATTTACAGACTGCATTCGTAATAGTGGGATCCGAGAAAGAGATTGAAAAAAGTGTTGGTGTAAAAATGAAAAAGGACATGCTCCAGCGACTCGGTTATGTAGAGAGAATGGCAAATAGAAGATTGATAAAACAGATTTACAATGCAAGTGTGGATAGATGTAGACATCCGGAAAACTTAGGCTGATATTCCACGATCAAATTGATTGGGCAATATTCGAGGGTGGTGTCAAGATTCTCCGAAACATACCAGTTTTTATGGAAAGAGTAGGTAAGTAAAGTATACGAAGTATGGAACTAGGCAGGTTTGCAAGTAACCCGACTTTTGGCACTCGACACTCTCTGCCATCGCCGTAAGTGACTAGGCGTGAATATGAGTAAGTATAATTAAATTTGTGCATGACTTTTTTAAAAGAACAATTATTGCTAATTTAAAATTAAGAAAGTTATGTTTTATTTTTTATCTTTATGCAAAAGCTTATATTCTGATATTAATTACAATGTATTTATTTGTTAACCATTTAGGAAAAAGTATGACTAACTTATTTTAAAGTAAAAAGTTATATTTTATTTTTTTAAGTTCTGGTATATTTCTTTGCATAAAAACTCACAAAAATAACTTCCACTAGCAATATCTGCTGTAAACAACAAAGACATAATGCCTCTAATGCCTAATTCAAAATGTCATCTTCCTGAGTTACATCAATAGACGATATCACATCCCAGATTCAAAGAAATGTCTCTCTAGAATACAACTTTCCACAATATCGATAAGTAAGGAAGCAAAGATTTCAACGGCTCAATTGGTTGAAGCATTGATAGCAATTCTGCTGGCTCGCTTAAATCCAGCCTAGATCTTTTCTTTCTTAACAGTTTGTGTCAAAATATTGCACTAACAGTGAAATACTAAAATAAAATCTGAAAAATAATTTCACTTACCGATGTTGACTTAAACTAATTTCATGGCCGAAGGTCTTGCTGCACATTTCACAAGCAAATGGTCGCTTTCCGTTATGTGACCTCCTCGCATGGACTTCCAAACCATGTGGAGTACTGAACATTTTCTCACACTTTACACACGAATACACTTCCCCTATTGGTAAAGGTCTTGAAATATGATTAGGAGCACCAAGAACAGCAGCCCGTAACCTTAGCAGTTCAGGACCAGCAGCTTGAACAGCGTGAAGGTATAAGTTACTATAACCACCCCAACCGGGAAGACCTAAACTACCAGCATCTCTTAGGAACTCTGCAAACGGTAATGGTGGATATAAAAAAGGTCTTGAAGGTTGTACTTTTGGAGTGTCTGGTCTTAAGAGAGCGCTGACTGAGAAAGCTTCTGATCTTTTTAATGGTGGTGATGAATCGGGTATCCTTCTTGGTGACGATGGTGGTGAATCAACTTCTAGTTCGGGCGAAGTGGAGCGAACTGATCGTGGAGATTGGGGAGATGGCGCCCAACATGGGCTTCCACAGCGCGAAGTTGGAGATATATCTTCTGCTCTGGTGTCATTATGGTGTGATTCATTGTCTTCTTCATCAGTTCTTTCTCCCATTAATCGGTTGATACCGAATTTTATTTCTTCTGAAACAAAAAAAAAACAATTTAGTTAACATTCAGCCTTGTTGATTTTGATTTTTTTAATAGCCTCACAAGGCAGTTCAACATAATTTTATTTATCAATAGCAGACATGGTTTTGACTCTACTATAACCTTGTTGGTTGGTAAAGAATATCTAAATAATTCCGCCTTAAGATCTCTATCAGAATCAGAATTTAACATTATTGTGACTTGGTTTTATGCAAGAGGCTTAATGCTACTTAAGATTTTAACTCAGCTTGAGGACTATAAAGCTGAAGAGGTTACTACTAATATACTTACTTAAATTAGGAAAAACAAATTTATTATAAATATCCTTGAGCTAAAAATACGGAACAAACGATCTTTATTTGAAGTCGATTGAAAGTGTCGTTTCCAACAGAATCCAATTTCGTCTAGCAAACATAACCCGAAACTTTCAAAGAATCCAAAGGCCATTTGTACCCTATGTTGGGTTATTTTTGGCGAATATGTTTAGAACGGAGCGCTTAAAGGACACAATGCAATTCACTATTGTTTGTTAAAAGAACACAAAGGACTGAAACGCCCCTAGGCCAGTGAAAACGCGCAGGTGCCACACTTGTCGCTCTCGATGAAATGAGCCGTATCATGTCGCAGCAGCAAATTGACTTTCATCTGTTCAACCCCTCGTCCAACCCCAATAATTAACACGTCGGGTCAGAGGGACCCTAAGCTTTTTTACAATTCAGTAATCCGCGGGCGCGACTAAACGGTACAACTGTAATGATTGCTTATTTGAACTAGTTTGTATTATTGTAGTGTCGAATATGATAAATGAATATTATTTTAAAAAAATACGAAAGTTATTGAATTGGTTTAGAGATGTCAATGTCTATATTATTTTTAGTTATAACTTCTTTGACCATTCCATCCATCCATTGCATTAAAAATTATTTTAGTCTTATGACAACAATTACTAACGGATAACCTGCCATCTACTATATTGTATTTTACAATCGGTCTTGCTAATTTTAAAAGAAATAATATTGAGCAGATGTGTTTCTTAATTCTATACTTACCCTTAGTTTCTAAAATGCTAATCAATTTTAATCTACTATTGATATCTTTACAACAACTGTTTAATATAAGTTCAGATTAAAAATTTAAACCGAAGTAATGATAATCAGCTGTCCGGCTTGGTTTGGTTTCAAAGTCTAAAAAAACTTATGTTAAATAGCTGTTATGAAGAGATAAAACGTAGATTAAAAAATATTGGCGTTTCGATATCTAAGGGTTAATCTTATATACATACATACATACAAATCTTCACGCCAAGTCCCTTACGGGGTAGGCAGAGAGTATCGAGTGCCAGACCTCACGATCCTGACAAACCTGTCTTGCTTCCTTCACATTCATAACCCTTTTCATACAAACACGCCGGTTTCGGAGACACTTGACACCACCCTCGGATAATATCCGATTGATCTGATCGTGAAATGTCAGCCTTGGTCTCCCCGGGTACCTACATCCATCCACATTCGCATTGTATATCTGCTTTGTCAATCTTTCATCTGTCATTCTTTCCACATGACCGAACCAGCGGAGCATGCCCTTTCGCATTTTAACACCTACACACCAATCTTATATTAACTAATAATAGTTTTTCGTTACCGTTCCTTAGTTCGCAGCGACTCACCCGGATCGGTACCACTGCCTGACCTATTCCTGCCGCCATAACGTCATGACGTGTTCTGGTTTGGAGGGTAAGGTTGACAGTAAACTTAGTTTTACTTCAGGCCTAACATACTGACCTCAGGTTGGCAACGCACCATTACCATCTTTGGTGTCTATAGGCGGCGTGAATTTCTTACCATCAGGAAATCCGTCTGCTTGTTTGCTTCCGGCTACGATACTGAGCTCCTACCCAACTCCTATCAAACGGTGGGTATACTAATACTAGCTTTTAACTGATAGACTAAGCTCCGACTCGGATTGCGGAAATGCTGGCTGGACTGACGCCTTGGACTAAAAAGGTTAGACGGTGGTACAAATACCAGGCTGAATTAAAAAAAAAATATTTTTCAATTGTCAAATTAACTCCAATAGTAGATCACATGTTCATAGATAAATGTGGGTGACCACAAGAATAAATAATCCATAGATCATCAAGAAACCATAAGTGCGGGCTCACGCTGTCCAAAAACAAACATCCATCTACAGATGAGACAAGTTCCACTAATGAAGAACGACCCCCATATCTGAAATGCTGCAGCTGTCGTCATATAGAGCGAAACCAATCGTCCGGCCGAGGCAGAGGTCGGTGATGCTTTTGTCCCTCGGATTATTTCACGGACGGGCCTTTTTCGCCAATGTCATAGTGATGTGCCGTTTCATCATTTATTCAACATTAATGTAAACGAAAATAAATTTTGTTCAGATATTTGAATATGTGTTGCCAGGGTTAACTTTAAAATGAAATAATTTGATATTTTATATTTTAATATTCATTTTTTTTCTAAATTACGACTAAGTATTTGAATGATATTTGGGTTAATGCTAAGAGCAACAACTAGTAGAATAAAATTTTGTTGCAACTTTTTTATACTTCCTTATTAACATGATTTACAAGTACATAGTGGCTTCGTACAATTTTGGTGGTATGTTTTGGAATAAACAACAACAAGAACTACTTATATGGTCAAAGTAAATAAATATATCCTTAATAGTTTTTACCTGCTAGTAATCACGTCATCACGATTATATTTAAGTTATAACTAAAAAGAAGTGCATTCTCTTAATTGACGTTATTAATTTTAGTTACATTGATTGAAAATCAGTGAATCAGGTAGCAGGTGCTTCGTTTGCGTTTTTGTTTAAAAACAACAGAAGTAAAATTTTTACTATGGCATATTATAGTATCTTTATTCACGAGATTAATAATAATGACATCACTACGTTTGCAGTTTAGGGTTGCCTCCGTACACTTGTTTGTTTGTCCCCTACGCGACATGGTTTATTGCCCCATAGTATTTATTACATATTAATGGTTATTTAGATTCATTGTTCCGCCTCGACAGTATGCTTGAATTCATGGTTTTTCGAAATATTGAATAGGACCCCAATGAAAGTAAGGGGGTGACGTGTAAAGTCAGTTATTGGGCGCTATTGTTTACCCTTTATAAGAAGATCATTGAAGACATTTTGATGTTACAAAGCTCATTTTTAAAAACGCATTTAGAAGGCAAACCGACTATTTTCCTTATGGTTGGAAATATATGTCACTATAGTGAGAATCCGTTGCCTACCTTAGGCCATGGGTCGCTTGTATGAAAGAATTTACAGACTACCACAGTTTTTATTCTGGAAAATGACACTGAAGAAGATTGTTATTGGTAGGTGATATCAATCTTGACAATTCATCGCAAACAGCCTTGATGCAGTCGTATGGTTTCGAACACAAGGTGTTTAAGAGTGTTAAAATGAACACGATGTGCACTGCAATGAGCACAATGTTATCGCAAAAACTAGTGACAATGACGACGATAATGACAAAAAAACCTCTTCGAAATAGTTTTTTTACGAGATTGGAAACCAATGCTTACCTCCTCGGAATACTTAGTATTTTTGACGACATTGGAATGTTTGCCTTCCAATGTCGTCAAAAATACTATTCCGAGGTAGGAGCTCAGTATCGTAGCCGGAAGCAAACAAGCAGACGGGTTTCATGATGGTGAGAATTTCACGCCGCCAATAAACACCAAAACTGGTGCGTTGCCAACCTGAGGTCGGGATGTTAGGCCTGAAGTAAAACTAAGTTTACTCTCTACCTTTTTCTCCTAACCGGAACATTTCAACGGAAAGCACTGACGTTAGGGCGGCAGGAATAGATAAGGCAGTGCTACCAATCCGGACGAGTTGCTACGAAACTCTACTACCTATTCAGATGTCACGATATACGTGACGGTAAGCCTATGATTGCCTTTTACGAGTTGCGTGGCAAAAAGGCAGAGGGTCTGTTCTGCAAAGAAGGCCGGAGCAACATGGAGAGGGATCTATTTTTTCAAAAGAACACGGAACTCAAGAAAAAGCAGGACTTGAAAACGCTTTATTTCTATATTTTATCTTAAAAAAATAGCTCGTCTTTAATAAAAAAAAAACGGGGAGCACTCCGGGAGTGCCAGTAGAAGTGAAAACTTGAATATTAACGTTGTGCATTTTTGATATTTTATAATGGTTAGGGAATAATTTTGCACAAATTGCTTTAATTATCAGTATGAAAGTACTATTATTTATGTGATAGAATACAATATTAATTTATTGCGCTATCGCAGAAACATGATCTTATTTGCGCAAGCGCCCTGCGCCGTCTTACGAATTTTCGATCAGGTCACGTGTCCTGACGCGAGTTTAGAACTTTTTACCCATTCAAAAAAAGTGCGCAACCCCGCTAAAGAAGTTTTCACTTCAACAAACTTTTTTTAAGTGAAAGTATAAAATGCGAGCAAACCTTAAACCAATTACCGTTATCGGACAACAGACTGTTGCATTTTTCCACTCAAACACTACATTAGCGTCATTAGAGAACGCCTATTTGCAGGCTAATGCAATTTTAATTATAAAAGGTGCAGCCGCTAATTGCACAGTGCATTCAGACCGTTAATATCTATTACGCCTTTTTTCTTCAGCTTCTCCATGGAAAATGTGTCAAACGTGTCATTTTTATAATAAGCCAGTATAATTTCTCTTACAACATAAGGCGACGATAGGGAACGATGTTTCTTACCACTAGCGAATTCGTCTGTTTTCTTGCCTTTATTTGTGAATATATGCCACTAATTCGTCAACTTAGCACATATCCAATCCTGGAAATTAATAAATGAATATTTTCATTTTATATTTTTTTTTGTTGGCGAATGCGGAATGGAATCCGGGTCGGCAATACGGGAATCGATCCCGGAACCTCAAGAAGTCAAGCCCGACTTATGACCGCTAGACTACAGAAGCAGAGAACTATATGCAATGAATCTAACAACCATCTCAATGTCTAAAACTTTCAAATATAAAAATCCGTATCGATATCGTTCATTTATTTAAAAGTTAAGATGCCACAGAAACACAACACAGAAACACCCCTCTTTTTTGTCGGGGGTTAAAAACAGCAGTACCGATTATAATCATATTTGCTTTTTAAGGTTCCGTTGCCAATCGGAAAAAGTCGGATATGCTATATATTCGACATGTCAGTTTGTCCGTCATACTGAGTCCGTTTATGTCATAACATCTCTACAACTATTAGGACTACACAGTTGAAACTATGGTAAATAGATGTATTAAGTAAACTGCTGATTTTCATAACAGAAGAAGTCAAAATCTAGAAAATACATTAAGTAGAAGATTTTAATAAGACCTTTGTACAAAAAATGGTACCCTTCGTATTGGTTCGGTACCGCTGATTAGAATAGATCATCTAAATATTTAGGAACTATGATGTAATATAGGCCACGGTTTTTCTAACCATCAGGAGATCCGCCTGCTGACCTCTCACATAAAAAAAATAGTCCGTAGTTTTTTAAATGTCGCACACTTTTAAAAACCACAACCGTACTTGGCTATTTGATTTGGATTTGGTTTTAGTAGAATACTCGTAACTATTAAAAAAAGTGTCTCCACGCCCATGTCCCTAAAGGGGTTGACAGAGGCACCCACGACTAGCCGCCGAAACTAAGTCCAATAACGAAAGTGACAAGCCTATCGCCAACCGGGTACATATCCAATCCCGAGCAACATTTTTTTTATGAGAAAATGGAAAAACCATATTTTCTTTTTGTTTCCCGACCCGGGAATTGAGCCCGGGACCTTATGCAACCAACCTGGACCGCTAGACTACAGAGGCGACTATTAAAATATTCGAGAAATTAGATAAATAAATTAACGAAGAAAAGCACGGGCGTTAGAAAAGTTCATTGATATACCTTGTAAAGTATGTCCTTATGTATGAAATTAATTAAGAAAAAAACATTTTAGCTAGATCAATTTTTTTCAGCAGCGAAGCTTATGTTTGTATAAAACATAATCCAATCAAAAATCGCTACTGATTATCTGGCAGCTCAAAC
>NJDC01005425.1:88049-103802 GCA_002245475.1 Calephelis virginiensis
AGGTGATAGTCGCAGTAAACGACTATTTCGCCGACCTTCCAGAATCTTTTTTTTTTCGAGGGGATAAACAAGTTGCAGGTCAGGTGGAAGAAGTGTGTTGAGCTAGATGAAGACTATGTCGAAAAATAAAAATAAACTTAGACCCACTTTTCTTTCATTTTCTTTTTCGGGCTTAGAACTTTTGGATCTACCCTCGTAATTTTAACATTAAGATGCATGTTTATTTTGACTTGTACGGAATATTTCTTTCTGTAGACAAATTTCTACAGAAAAAAATTACAGGATCAATTTATTCCTGGATTCTAAATTATATGCTGTGTTATAATAAAAAAGTATCTTCACGCCCATATTCCCGAATAGGTAGGCAGAGGCACAACCAGGGCACCCACGACTAGCCGAAGACACTAAATCCCACAATGTTATATGTGGCAAGCCTATCACCAACCGGGCACACATCCCATCCCAGGCAGCGTTAATTTTATTAGAAAATTTAAAATATAAATTTTCTATTTTGTTGTTGCCCAACCAGGGGATCGTACCTGGAACCTCAAGAAGTCAAGTCCGACGCCGGATCGCTAGACCACTGAGGCGATGCTGTGTTATGGTTGTTATATGTATAGTCAACGACTCCAATACATACAAATAATTAAATAGACACCTGAATAAATTTAATGAACGCCTAGATTCAGTGATGCAGACTTCTAAATGTTTATCACACAAGTAACATATTAAATCTATCTATCATACTAATATTATAAATGCGATAGTTTATTTGTTTATTTGTTACTTCTTCACGCAAAAACTGCTACACCGATTTTTATGAAATTTGGCACAAACATAGAAGGTAACTTGTATTAACAAATATGATAGTTTTTATCCCGAAAAAATGATCTTGTGGGACCATTATCTACGCGAGCAAGGCCGCGCTCAGCAGCTAGTTAATTATAAAGTAAGCAAATATTACGTTATAATTATTATTATCCATATACAAGTAAATACTCAAATATATATTTAATGCATAGCCGAATCGGGTTTAAAATTTAAAATAAAATGATTGGAGCCGAAAAAACACAAACACCTATAGGTACATAGTTTCCAAATAACTCTTGTACCTTTATACTATATATTTATTGGTTTCACTTTTCACAGCATCATTCATTGCATCTATTCAATCGAATATAGGTTTCTAAACCTATTCCATTTTAGCAGTATTTGGTTGCAACAAACTGACAAACAACTGCACGTTAAATGTGGAGTAGATTTACTTGTCTTTAGTTGAAAAGCCCTATCTAGCTATAAAATGAAAACGGATGGTTGAAGTGTGCCAAAAAGTGTGAAAAAGTGTATATGGAAAAGTCCAAGAGTTACTTGGAAAGTAGGTATTTGATGGAATTTCACCAAGTGCCGACGTACAAACGTTAATGTCTATTTTATAGTCTAAGCCGTCGGAAATTGAACCCGAGCTGGAGTGTTAAGTATCTGGCGTAAGTTTACCTTTAGTTTACTATACTACATTCCAGATTGAACACAACAATGGCAAGCACTGATATTATGACAGCAGGGATATTTATGAATATTAATTATCACAAAGTACTACCACTTAGCTTTAATAACTGTGTTAGTAACAAACGAAATGACTTGGCTCATAAGGGTTCCTGAAAAGCAGTTTCTAAAAATATTACGATCTCATTAGCGGCCCGCCCCGGCTTGGCACGCGTATAAAATACATATATAAACCTTCCTCTTTAAAAGCTTTATCTATTAAAAAAACCGCATCAAAATCCATTGCGAAGTTTGAAAGATTTAAGCATGCCAAGGGACATAGGGACAAAGAACGCTACTTTTGTTATATAATATGTAGTGATAATTTAAAGTTGCCCGGGTCCTAACATTCGTTTATAAAACTCTTTATATCTAAAACTACCAACGTAACCTAACATTTCGTCACGTACGCTTCAAATACCATTTGAATTGACAGCCCGGTTTTGAGATAAGTTTGATAAATCAGGGCTTAAAGCGGCAACATCTGACGAGGTATGGTAGATAGAGAGCTAGGGGATTAGGGTCACCACGCCTTGAGATCGTTTTGGGACGTCATACGTCACATTGATGTTATCGCATGTAAATCCAACATTTATAGGTGATAAGACGAAATAAACATACGATTTTTTATTACCAATGTGACGTCACAAGTTATTGTGACTCTTATCACAATTAAAGGCTTAAATGGTTTAGTGAAGTTACAAAACTGGAAATTTGAAAAACAGTCGGCTAGTCGTGGCTAGTCGTGGGTGCCTTGGTTGTACCTCTGCCTACCTCTTCGGGGATATGGGCATGAAGATACTTTTACTTTTTTTAAATTTCTTTATAATAACAAATGTATACAGTTACAATAAAAAACGAAGTGATACGGACTATAATTCCGGAGTATAATAAGTCGGACTAGCGCTTGGAAGATGTTGGTTAAGCTTGACACAAAATATCACTATAATTTTTCAACAGCATAAAATATATCTTTTTGTTATGTATAAATGTATTTGTATTATATGTATATGTATTTGTATAAACGACAAAATTCTTTTTTTTTATGTTATAGGAAGGCAAATAAGCAGACGGATTTCCTGATGGTAAGAAATTAACTTCGCCTAGAGACACCAAAGATGGTAATGGTGCGTTACCAACCTGAGGTCAGTATGTTAGGCCTGAAGTAAAACTAAGTTTACTGTCAACCTTACCCTCCAAACCGGAACACGACATGACGTTATGGCGGCAGGAATAGGTCAGGCAGTGGTACCGATTCGGGTGAGTCGCTGCGAACTAAGGAACGGTAACGAATAACTATTATTAGTTAATATAAGATTAACCCTTTGTTTACGAAACACCAATATTTTTTAATCTACGTTTTATCTCTTCATAACAGCTATTTAACATAAGTTTTTTTTAGACTTTTAAACCGAACCAAACCGGACAGCTGATTATTAAACTTCTAAACTTCGCTTAAGCTTCCGTTTAAATTTCTAATCTGAACTTATATTAAACAGTTGTTGTAAAGAGATAAATAGTAGATTAAAATTGATTAGCATTTTGGAAACTAAGGGTAAGTATAGAATTAACAAACACATCTGCTCAATATTATTTATTTTAAAATTAGAAAGACCGATTGTAAAATACAGTATAGTAGATGGCAGGTTATCCGTTAGTAATTGTTGTCATAAGACTAAAATAATTTTTAATGCAATGGATGGATGGAATGGTCAAAGAAGTTATAACTAAAAATAATATAGACATTGACATCTCTAAACCAATTCAATAACTTTCGTATTCTTTTAAAATAATATTCATTTATCATATTCGACACTACAATAATACAAACTAGTTCAAATAAGCAATCATTACAGTTGTACCGTTTAGTCGCGCCCGCGGATTACTGAATTGTAAAAAAGCTTAGGGTCCCTCTGACCCGACGTGTTACTCGAGCAAAAGTATGTTTACCGGCTACCTTACCCTCCGAACCGGAACACGTCATGACGTTATGGCCGCAGGAATAGGTAAGGCGGTGGTACCAATCCGAGCGAGTCGCTGCGAAACTCTACCACCTAGTCAAATGTCACGGTGTTAGTGATGATAAGCCTATGCTCGCCTTTTACGAGCTGCCTGGCAAGAAAGGCAGATGGTCTATTCTGCAAAGGAGCCCGGACCAACACGAGGATCTATTTGCGATTTTTGAAATTGTGACTAAAACTTATCCAAATGTATTTTATTGAAAAGATTTCATTAAGTTGTGCAGCATATTTGCTTCCAGTATTTTATTTTAGGAACTAAAGAAGGGGGACTCACATTTGATCACATTGGCAGTATCTATTTTTTAAATGATTAACCTTTAAAAAATTGGTTTAAGAAAGCTAAAAGTCGCCTTTTAAAGTCCTAATTGTATTACCCAGGAAATATAGTGTATGATTAATGATAAATATAAATATTGTTTGATTTTTTTTGTAAAAATCATGAAGCGGTTCACTAAATACAATATCTTCCTACCAAATTACCTTAAGTTATCCTTAAGACATTAAAGCAGTCTGGCTTTGAGGTACGGACGTACAGAGGACGACGACAGAGACGATGTGGAGAATCTAAAAAGATTCCGATTTAAATATAATATTCTTTTTTGATTATCATCATTAGACAAAATTGTTAGGATTTTCTAGAAATTTATACTGTTTTTTAGACCTAAAACATTAATGTTAATGTCTTCAAACTGTTTAAGTTTACAGATCTCTCGTAATAGCGTATAAATAACATGTTTGACAATTTAAACATTTAGTAATTAGCAAAGATCATGGTGTCACTACACGTGACGATGTATGCGTCCCGATTTCTCTTAAGTTTCCACGAATTATTTGCTGAAACAATAGCTTCATGGTTGTGTCGTTAACCATCTCACAAACTTTTCTTATTTGTGCACCTAAACCGTATTCAATTGTGTTAAGGTTGAAATTCTTATGGCATTGATGTTTGAGTAGTAAATATGTGTTTGTTTCCTTGTAAACATTGACGAAATTTCACTCGCGGCACCTTTGAGATTAAATTCTGCTTTATTAATTGAGACAAAGTGTACGTAGATTTGTAATTATGACCGCTCGAGGTTTGATAGCTAATGAGTTATTTCAAGGTGTTGACTTAAGTTTATTACGACGTTCGTATGTGGGTCAACGATTTCTCATTTGTCTTTTGTTATCTACACTACAAGATTATTATCATCTATTTTAAATTTTTAAAAGGTGAGCGTTCATAATATTTAAAGTAAACATCAACGAAATTTATTTTGTTTTTGTCAGCAATATCCATTGTATTGTATAACGCACCAATTAAGATACTAGTAGTGGTTAAGAATCATAACCATATAAACTCGTACAGGATATGAAACATTTTAGGTACAGTATCTAAGACCTAAATCTCGCTTTTTCATATCATAAAAAAAGAAAACTATGAGGTTCTCTTATTTAAAGGGTAAGATAGGTAACAGTGGGTATGTAGGTAGGATAATCTTGCTGACTCACTTTAGGTCTCATCGTCAGCAATATCGACATTTTTGGTGTGTACCTATTTCTTTACACCAGGAAATTTCTTTATTACTTTGTTGTCTTAACTTTTTGTCCGTCTTTCCCAGATTCATATAAGTCTATGACGATCAGACTAGTAAGATCGTAGTTTTTTTTTCTAAAAAGGAGCTACTTTTAACGTGACAGACATTAAAAATAGAGAGAGCTGACTTATCTCAGTTGCCCAACCTTTTAACGATTTTATCTTTAAAGACTGATGTAAATTTAACAAAGTTAGAAATTACTCTGTTGTCGAAATTTGACCATTATAATGACATTTAAAGTAAGACCATGAGTAAATTAAAGTAGTCAAACAGAGAATGAGTTTAAATTGCGAATTGAGTTCAAACTTACCCAATATACAAAGCGTAAATACCTTTATGGTAAAACGTATACCGTGCGTACTAATAATTAATTTTAATTTTCGTATGTTTTAACTAGCTGTTAACCGCGGCTTCGCTGGTCTTTCAAGTTGGATCAAACTACACATGGTGTGTAAATTTGATCGAAATCGATTAAGTAGAAAAGCAGTCCATCGCGGGCAAACAACGTTACTTATTTAAGTATATTAAGATATTGAGTTATAGCTTTCAGTATCCCCATACAAGTTTTTAGTTGTCGTATTTATATAGTCTTTAATATAGTGTCTTTACTTCACCTTACACTTTACTGTGCGAAAATCGCTAGCATCAATTTTGTGTGACAAAGCTTTAAGCAGCGCCTCTAGTGGTGACGGAGAGAGTTAGCGTTATAAATTTAAATACATAAATAACCGAGCTCAACTAAATGCAACTCAATGTAAATTATCTGGATGATACATCTCCGTATTTTAAGTCCATAACCATACAAAAAAATATTTAATAATGACAATCACGAAACACTAAACAATTCATGAGCCCGCTTCATTCAATTGTCATAGCGCAAAGTCACGCGAACTTTAAACAAGTGTATATATGACCACCTTGGTCTTGGTTAAACAGAGAAGTGAATAATAGGGTAAACAGGGGTGATATCGTGACGGTGTGGCCACTCCGCAAATATTGACGGTAGGACTTGGCATGCACGAATGTTCCCTGATTGATCGGGCATTGTGGTCACTGCAAAGCGCTTGCTAAGTCAGTATTTGAAAACATTGCTATTTATTTCAGTTAAATTTTACCACTAATGTTAAGCTTCTTGACTTCTTGAGGTTCCGGTTTCGGGTCGGGTAACTTAAAAAAATGTAAAATGTGTATTTTAATTTTTTTAATAAAAATAACGTTGACTGGGTTTGGACTTGTGTTTGGTTGGCGATAGTCTTGTCACCTATCATAATGTGGAACTTAGTGTCTTCGGCTAGTCGTGGGTGCCCTGGTTGTGCTTGTGCCTACCTATTCGGGGATATGGGCGTGAAGATGCTTTTCTTTATTAATGTTATAACCATGTGTCTGGAGTTTGCGAAAACTTTGAAGCACGAATCAGTTAGTGAGGATTATTCGTATTAACATGCGTGGAAGAATAAGTGATACGTAAGGAAGCAGATTTTGTCTATAACTTGCAATATAAACGCCTTGTAAAGATTTTAAAATAATATAGACCAGTTAATCTAAAGCAGTTGCTTTATTCGGGTACTATCCGAATATTGTGTCAAGAGTATATGAAATCGGCGTTGTTGTATAAAAAAAGTAATAAATTTGGAGGAAGCTTGATAGTTCTGTTTTGACATTTGCCATTCTATACTCTCTGCTTACCACGCAAGGAATTTAGCATTAGGATATGTATGATATGATCAAGAATGTGAGAAAACTTGATTTTTATATATTTCCTGGAACGGCCATAGATTTAGACAATCTATACATTTCAAATAGATAGAGCACAACGTTATCTTGTAAACCAATATTTACTTACAAGGGTACACATGTCCAAATCGGATTTACAACGTGCCGGGACGAGGGCAACGTACCGACAGCAAACTACAATCTCTAATTTATATGCATTATCATCATCATCATTTTAGTACTATATTTTATAGTTGTTAGGGTTAAGGCTAACGAGCGTAAGTTTGGGAAATGTGAGCGTTAAAATGAAAATTTTAGTACTTCATTTACTAGTTTTTAGGGTTAAGGCAAACAAGCGTAAGTTTGTGAAATGTCAGTTATGTAAAATGAGTCGTTGCGTTCATTTTGGGTCACGGCGTAACCAGTAGGGCTACTCTTAAATCTCGATTTTATGTAAATTGGAATCGGGTTTGTCTAATGATGTACTCTTGAACACAATGTCAGCGAATTGTTAACCCGTAGGCCTTTGGTGTCAAACTGAAATGCAACGTAAATTCTGCGACATATTTCATGCCACTCACAGCTCACAAAAAAATAGCTCGTTTGCTTTAATATTTTCTTTTTCTTAGGTAAGTAGACAATGACAAGCGACTCACGTGATTAGAAGTAATGCCGTTGACAATAATAGTGGTGCACTAAACTAGAAGAAACTTATTTTAGAAACCACAGTAAATATTATATGCTTGCAAGGTATATTTCTCGGGAAACACTGATCTACTAAGGGTGGTACGTTTTGGTTAGTTCAGTATTTCGGTGATGGCATGAAGCTGATGGGATAACGTTATGAAGCTCATGGGTACATTCACATAAATATATCGTATCCTATTAATATTATAAATGCGAAAGTTTGTAAGTATGTATGTATGGATGTTTGTTACTCTTTCACGCTCGAATGGCTGAACGGATTTGTCTGAAATTTGGAAGACAGATAGATTGTGACCTGGATTAACATATAGGCTATTTTTAATCCCGATCGCACACCGGGTTTCTGTGAAAACGCGGGCGAAGCCGCAGGTAGCAGCTAGTATAGTCATAAAATGAAAAAGTATCAGTAAACCCCGGCAAAATCTATCTTTAATGAAGCTGAGACTTTAACGTTATGTCAGCTTTCAAACAAAAATATTCCCATCGAATTCTATCCTTTTGTGTAGGAGATTATTATAAAGACAGACTAGACAAGCAGACAAGCACGATATACATATAGCACCCTGTTTTTCCCCTGGTTATATTTTCGCCTGTTAGTAAACCACAGTAAGCATAAAAGCACAAAATTGTCGCATAAAGAAAGTCAAAATAAATAAATAAATATACCTGGACAAGTTACACAAATTGAATCTAACCCCAAAGTAAGCAAGTTATATGCTTGTGTTATGGGTGTTATTCTACGGTTCTAATACATAGAAATAATTAAATATATACCAGAATAAATTTAATAAACACTCAGACCCATAAATGCAGATATATTAATGTTCATCGCACAAATGCCTGCCTCCGTCGGGAATCGAATATGCGCCTCACGTTTGGTCGGTGTAGTTAGGCGTGTACACTAGCTACTCGGCCAACTACTCTTTTTATTATTTAAGAAGTGTTAGTTTTATCAGAAATATGCATATACTGTTTTTGATTTTACAAATATCTATGCAAATGCCTTTCTTTTCTTCATTACAAATTTAATAATGAATTTATTAAAAACTTAACCCTATCTCTGCAACGTGAAAGAACATAATTTGGCATCTGTACCGTTATCAGTGCTATCGAAATTTGTGTTCGATATATGAATTACAGCCATCATAACATGCAAGCGTTTTAACTGTCGATATCGATATCTGATAGTGGCTTTGGTCGCTGCCGCCAGCAAATCAGAGCCATAAAACAAACGTAATTTTGCCAGCGATATGCGCTGTCGGCCATGATAAGATATGTCATACCGAAATCTGAAGCCGTGGGATTTGGTGAAATTCTATGTTATTGGAATTTCGGTGGGGCGGCCTTGGATTAAGAGACTTTATGGTACGCTAGATTACTCCCGCGGATTCATCTACGCGATATTAATTTTTCCGATCCGGTGGTAGTTAATAATAATGTCGACACGCACAAGTACTACTTGTATGGTTCATGTGAATGAAGTATTTTCTGATTCTGATTATCTACAGAAGAATGGATCGGTAGAAGTTGAAAGATGAGACGGTTTCATTGGCTTACATTTATCAAACATGACTTAAGTCAGTGATTTTCAAAATATGTTTCGCAGAACCTGAGGGTATTGTAGGAAAGTTAAACTGGGGTAAAATTGCAGAGTTTTTGATTTGCAATTAATCAATTTGGTATGAATAATGTATATGTATATAGAGGAATATATAAAATACACTTAGAGCCCCTTGTACGTTCCGGGGTTAAATTTAATAACGAGTTAAACAGCCAAACGTAAAGCGGCTTAGACCTAGTTCGAAATGAGCTAACCTAAGAGCTAAATACTTAACCCTGGAACGTTTAGGTGTCCCTCAGTAGGTGGTCCCTGACCTTTGAAAACTCCTTATTTAGATGTTAAGACTTTAGGTGCATAATTTTAAGAACCCCTTAAATTATTTAAACCTTATAAACATTGGTGTCAAGTTTTTTAAGAGACAAATAGACGCATTACGATTTTAAATACTCTTGTACGGCTAATCTGAGCAACCGATCCCAGTTACATATCTTGGATATCCTCAACATGCACACAGTTTTTTATGATTTTATCATAATGCAGATATCGATAAGTTGGGTTTTTACTTTCTGACACTTGTTACAATACCATAGGTAACGTAATATTGAGATAACGGTAAAGTTAACGAGGTGACATTTGAATTAAGATGCGGAAATTTTGGACAAAAGTTTATAATTTACGTAAATACAGTCAATAACAAAAATTTTGGTTCAGCGGTTAAGTTACTCGTATAAATGGTGAAACTAATATATTACCATGTTCGATTAAACCTATTAGTTTTATCGAAATGGAAAGTAAAGTAAAGTATCTTCACGCCCATATCCCCGAATAGGTAGGTAGAGGCTCAACCAGGGCACCTACGACTAGCCGAAGACACTAAGTCCAACAATGTGATAGGTGGCAAGCCTATCGCCAACCGGGCACACATCCAATCCCAGGCAACGTTAAAAAACAGAATTTTTTTTTTGAAAACCCAAATTTTCTTTTTGTTGCCCTACCCGGTATTCGAACCCGGGACCTTATGCAGTCATGTCCAACATCTGTACCCCTAGACCACAGAGGAGATCGAAATGTAACCGAAACGTTAACATTGTAGTTTAAAGATTTTATGCATGTTGGGATTAGGTGTAATTATTTGGTGTTTATAATATACATTTAGGGCAAATTCTCATATCAAGTATCTTCACGCCCATATCCCCGAAAAGATAGGCAGAGGTACAACCAAGGCACCCACGACTAGCCGAAGACACTAAGTCCCACAATGTGGTAGGTGGCAAGCCTATCGCCAACCGGGCACCTTTCCAATCCCGACCAACGTTTTTTATTGGAAAATTTGAAAAATCCAATTTTCTTTGTGTTGGTCGACCCGGGATTCGAACCCGGGACCTCATGCAGTCAAGTCCAACACCCGGACCGCTAGACCACAGAAGCGATTGAAGCCATAGAACTGTGATCCAAATTTTTTAAGGCAATGCGATTTTTCTTCTTACTACGTAAAAGGATTAGAGTTAAATTATCTCTATAACTATACTCCATACATATGCAATATATACATTCATGCAAATAAATGCAATTGGAGTGTCTGTTTGTAATACTAAAGTATTTGCTTTCGCGAAAATGTTATTTTGGTATATGTACCTTATTTTCATTCACATTATTACCCATCGAGGGTAGAACTCGATGAGTATGCATATGAAACAAAAGACGGTACATATACCCAAATAACATTTTTTACAAATTTTGTCCTTCTGTCTGTCTGTTTCTTCCATCTAATATCTGAAATGGCTAGACTGGTATTGACGGGACTTTCACTGGCACGTAGCTTATGTAATAGGAGGATAAGAGGGAGTAGTTTTGTTTTAACTAATTAAACTTTTGGTCTATTCCACACAGAGAAAGTCGCGGACACAGATAGTGTATAATATATAAACTCAATCTTACCTCTAACAGTGTATGTGTCATGGCTTTGAGGAGGAGTTGAAGCTAGCCGAGGCTCAGGTCGCGAAGCTGGAGCACCCCAGAGTGAGAGACCGCTTCTTAGGGCTTCACTCGCTGTCACACCTACGGACAATATTTAGCATAATTTACTTATTTAATTACCCGTACATAAATAATAATTGATATGCAGTTTTTTTTGTGATATTGGAATGCAAACAAACAGACGGATTTCCTGATGGTAAGAAATTAACGTCGCCTAGAAACACCAAAGGTGGTAACGGTCCCCTACCAAACTTAAGCCAGGATGTTAGGCCACGAATAAAAGTAAGTTTACCTTACCCTCCGAACCAGAACACTTCAACGGTAAGCGCTGACATTATGGCGGCAGGAACAGGTAACGCTGAAGTACCAATCAGGGCGAGTCGGGGTGACGGTAATCCTATGCTCGCCTTTTACGAGCTGCCTGGCACAGGAAGGCAGATGGTCTATTCTGCAAAGGAGCAGGGTCCAACACGGAGAAAACGACTATATGTTTTTTTGTACGTTTCTTCGGGTTTTTTTATGATATTGGAAGGCAAGCAAGCGGAAGGAATTCCTGATAAAAAAAGAAAATTGAGCTCCTCGCTTTTTCGAGTCAAACAACTTCCACCCATTTTAGAAGTCGGTTAGAAATGATTGAAGAATATCAAAAATACATCATGTTTATCATTTTCAACAATCCGTTGTCAGTAAAAAATATTCGTAAGGATTAGCTCTGATAACGGTTATCGATAGAGACTTTGGGTAATCACAGCGCCGAATACAAGATAAAACTTGTGTAATTATTTTTATCTTTTGTAATTGCGTGTAATACCGTGTATGTTTGATGTGAACTGTCATGTTTTGTGTTTAAAATGATTTATTTTAAAGTAACTTTGTTACATTAAATGTTCCATAGATATTTAATTAGCGATTCCGAAAAAATGCGGTTACGTATGCGACTAATATTTTTGTGTATGTTAATCGATTTCTACGTCATTTCTGAATTGATTTTGTTTTTCTGGCCTTATCGTTAAGTCTGGATCTACGTACGTACATATACATATCTTAACGCCAAGTCCCGTACGGGGTAGGCAGAAAGTATCGAGTGCCAAACCAAACCTGTCTGGATTTCTTTATATTCATTACCCTTTTTATACAAACACGCCGGTTCCGGAGACTCTTGACATTGACCCTCGGATAATATCCAAGTGATCTGATCGTGGAATGTCAACCTCGGTCTCCCCGGGCACCTACATCCATCCACATTCCAGTCTGGATCTAATAAATGAATCCAAACTAATTAAAAATACTCAGTTTTGGTCTATTTGAACGATATTATTGAAATCGAAGCTGGTTTTTTGCAGTTTTACTATGCTAACATTTAACTATGCTACTATGCTAACATGCTAACATTACTTTATAAACTATCTGTTTGCCCGCGACTTCGATAGCGCATAATACAAATTTTCATGCTCAGTTATAATAAACAACAGCCTTTGTTTGAACTCGGATCTTTAGCTATATGTATATCAAATTTCATTAAAATCGGTTAAGCCGTTAAAAGAAGAAAAAAGTCGTGAAGGATAAGTATGGATATGGATAACCGATGAATTACACTATCTTACCGCTTCAAAAAAACTTTGATTAGTTGTTTTCGAATCAAGATGTGATTAATGGTTTTGTCGACCGGACATTTTGAAACAGGATAAGGACGATAAGAGGCAAGGACAATCAGTGCTCGTCCGAAGGAAGAGAGCGATTCTGTGGCGCCACGCAGACGGCTCCTGTCGTTTGTAATACAGAAATATTATCTCTCTCGAATTGGCATAAACTTCCTCACTTAAATTGTTATCGTCCAATGAAATTAACGATCAATAATGTTACTGCTTAATAAATTGTATCGTTCTTTATGTTTTAAGACAAAGAATGAATGATTATGAAGGGCTGAATGTTTTCTAATCGGTTTTGTTACCTTTTTATGGAGGATGAACAAGTATCCTGAGATAATATACAGATAACCGTGGCCCATAGATACCACAGATGTAAGAAAGCATAGGTGCGTCGCAGTTGTGTGGCCGACTGTGATATGTCCTACCCTCCGAACCGTAACATAAAATTAATAAATACTAGCTGTCCCGGCGAACTTCGTTCCACCCGTTCAGTTTGTATGGGGAAAAAGTTTTGTTTTTCCCATTTTCAATGCAATTTTTCCAGTTTTTCTCTTCATACGAACCTTTTTCTAGCAACAACTAACAACAAAAAAATAATCAAATCGGTTCAGTCGTTCGGAATTTATGCGCTTACCAACACATTTAGCAATTAATTTTTATATTAAAGATAAAAGTAACCTTTCATTCCAGTTTCTATAATAGCTTATCCTTGGATAAACTCCTTTAAATAATTCTAATGTGGGTATTATCATAAAAAAGTCACCGCGCCTCACCCGTTTCGTTGACCTCGGGGTTATGGTGCCAGCCAAACGCATACAGTTGAACGGTCTATCCGCAAAGCTCGGTTTCGATTCCCGAAAGGTCCAGGCACTAGTGTGGGGAACATACGAGTGGACGTAAATTTTCCTGGATCTAAGTATGTATTTTGTTTATTTCCGTATCTTTTTAAATATGTCTATGAGTTAGTGTCGCTAATATAATATCCATTACACAAATATAATAATATAATGTTGATGCAATTTGAAAAGAAAAATATTTGTTTGAGGAATCAAAAGCAATTATTCAACTACGTATATTTTAATTAATATTTAGAATGATGGAATTAGATAGAGAAATTAAAAGTATGTTTTTGAGAAAATGTCGTTTTTATTCTCAACAAGTCAATTTTAGAAACTGCTAAATATGGTCTCACAAATTATTTTCAGTTAAATTAGAGCAGGGCTAAATTTAAATATATGATTTCTTAAACCTCACATGTTTTATACATGATCCACGAAAACCTGATTCATTTAAAAGCAGGCAAAGCCAAGAACATCTTCTAGTCACAGCTAAAGCTGTACTTCAAGCAATTTCAGAAAGGCCGACACACTGACCTTTAACTATGAATCACGAGCTCTATGACACTGAATCTGGAGTAGGGCTACCATCATTAAAGCAAAATAAAAAGTGATTTTTAGTATAGGGTTGGGAGGCAAATGTAGACGGATTTCCTGATAGCATAAAATAAATGGCTTTTAAAGATGGAACTACCCTAACTTCTTAGGCTAAAACACTAGACTGTTAAGCATCAGCATTATGGCGGCAGGAATAGATAAAGCAGTGGCATCAAACCGCTTGAGTTATCACAAAACTCGACTAGGTCATGGTCAAGTTGCTGACGACAAAAACCGAGGTCTTCCACTTACGAGGTGCTTGATAGGAAATCGCTGTCTCTATTCGTCGATCGAGATCGGGACATACATACATACAAACTTCCGATCGTCTCATGCCATGTGGAAAAGTTGTATTAGTTATTCCATTTTTATGTAGTTTAATTGAGCGAATCGAAACCAGAACGACACATTGGGCCAATATATCGGATTTAAGTAGTCTTCTACGCGTTGATGATTGATTATAAACCTATGCCTAAAAAGCACAACTGCCATTCATTGAAAACTATTTAGTCAAATGTATTTTAGCCTATTAAAGTACTCAGCCCGCTCCAGTTTCGTACGGGTGAAAAATCTTCTATGTTATTATTATATATATAAAATTCTCGTGTCACAATGTTAGTCTGCATACTCCTCCGAAACGGCTTGACCGATTCCTCTGAAATTTGGTAAGCATATTGGGTAGGTCTGAGAATCGGCTAACATCTATTTTTGACACCCCTAAATAATAAGGGTGATTCACCCCTATTTTATTTACTTAAATCACATTAAAAATATAGCAGAACAACGTCTGCCGGGTCAGCTAGTTATATATGTAAACCTACGTCTTAAATCAAGATCTATATATTTAAAAAAAACATCAAACCCCGTTGTGGAGTCTTATAGATCAAATCACTTATAGATCAAAGGACAGGCAACGGAAAGCACCTTTGTATACATACATGTCTTCACGTCCCTTACAACGTCCCTTACAGGGTAGGCAGAGAGTATCGAGTGCTAAATCTCACGATACTTGCAGAGTGCAGACCTTTCTGGCTTTCTCCACATTCATTACCCTTCTCATATAAACTCGCCGATTTCAGAGACTCTTGAGACAACCCTCTGATAATACCTGAGCAGTTTGATCGTGAAATGTCAACCTGCTATGTTATATCGTTTCTAGGATACATTAAAAGTATAATGTTGTTAAATTTCAAAATTTTAAAAATTAAAATTATTTTAAATCTGCTAGTCTTGCTGTGCATGTGTCTCGTCTCCACAGAGTAAGCCATTTTTTCATGGGCCAATATATACAGTTCTACAATAAACTTCCCAATTATATGAAAGAACTTCCAATTAATAAATTTAAGAAATGTAAATTAAATGAAAAGGGTTATTTTAACATTGCTGAAAATTTAGCTTTTAGGACAGCTTGGGATTAATTGCTCCTCATGCGAATCCCTTATAAATATAATGTAAAAAGTAAGTAAGTATCTTCACGCCCATATCCCCGAAGTGGTAGGCAGAGGCACAACCAGGGCACCCACGACTAGCCGAAGATACTAAGTCCCACAATGTGATAGGTGGCAAGCCTATCAC
>NJDC01005425.1:105120-120924 GCA_002245475.1 Calephelis virginiensis
TTATATATGTAAACCTACGTCTTAAATCAAGATCTATATATTAAAAAAAAACATCAAACCCCGTTGTGGAGTCTTATAGATCAAATCATACAGGACAGGCAACGGAAAGCACCTTAGTATACTTACATGTCTTCACGTCCCTTACAGGGTAGGCAGAGAGTATCGAGTGCTAAATCTCACGATACTTGCAGAGTGCAGACATTTCTGGCTTTCTCCACATTCATTACCCTTCTCATATAAACTCGCCGATTTCAGAGACTCTTGAGACAACCCTCTGATAATACCTGAGCAGTTTGATCGTGAAATGTTAATCTGCTAAGTTATAACGTTTCTAGGATAGAAATGTTGTTATATTTCAAAATTTTAAAAATTAAAATTATTTTAAATCTGCTAGTCTTGCTGTGCATGTGTCTCGTCTCCACAGAGTAAGCCATATTTTCATGGGCCAATATATACAGTTCTACAATAAACTTTCCAATTATATAAAAGAACTTCCAATTAATAAATTTAAGAAATGTAAATTAAATGAAAAGGGTTATTTTAACATCGCTGAAAATTTAGCTATTAGGACAGCTTGGGATTAATTGCTCCTCATGCGAATCTCTTATAAATATAATGTATCATTACATTATTTATTGTAAACATATTTTAAAATAAGAAAAAAAGACAAGCCCGTTGATTTTCTTGCCGGATCTTCTCAGTGTGCGGCCGCGTCCCGATCCGTTGATAGATTTAATAATACAGACGCGTCACTTGAAGGTTTACGTGAAATAAATTCATTATTTTTAGTATTATTATTATAGTCCATAATACAAATAAACTGATGGTGTTCATAATCCGACTCGCATGGAGTAAGCCACGGCGCGGCGCCAACGCCGTTCAAGAATCAATGACCGGCGTCCGGCGCGGGCGCAGCTAATTCGCCGCTCACAATTATTGTACCATCGCTTCCTGTACATTTTGGTACCAATAAAAGTTACTATCGTAGTAATGAACTTTTAGGAATTTTTGGCATTTTTATGTTGATTGCATTTAAAGAGAAAGATATTTTCCGTTTATTGTTTAAGGTTGGATTTCACCGTCGAATTTAAACGCGATCTACGTAAAAACGCCTTTAGTCTATTATCAATCATGTCAATTTATTGTCAAAGAAATTTTGGTTAGTGTAAATATTTTGTTATTAAACTATTTTCCGTGGTAGTAGTCTTAGGGAGCGTTCAAGTATTACGTAACGCAATATTTGAAGATTTTTGACCCCTTCTACCTCTTGTAACGCACCGTAAATTTTTTCTGTACCCCCGCTCCTCCTCCCTAAACGTTACGTAAAACTCAAATGACCATTTTTATCCTAAAGTCGCAAAAAGTTATATTACAGTTTTTATCCTTGATATACTTTCAATGGCCTTTGTGGTAATACTATGTACTAAATAAAATTTATATTTACAAAATAAATAAGACATTTTTTTATTTAAAAAAAAACAATGTTACGTAACGTGTTGTAAGAAAGATCCTTTCCTGCCCTTGTAACGCATCGTAACGTTTTACGAGACCCTCCCCCCTCCCCCAAATTGCGTTACGTTATACTTGCACACTCCCTTAAGGCTTAGAGGGTAGGGACAATAATATTTTTAAAAGAGTACTTGCAAGAACTTATGCACGGGATCACAATTGATAATTAAAAAATGGTTTGATAGCCCTTAGAATCCCTCTATAAAATTTTCAATTTAGATATTTTTTTTACAAACCCGTCATTTTAAGCATGAACTAAATTCACGACTAGACTAACAACGTGTGAGTTATCTAATTTGTTTGCAAAGTAAATATGTATTACATAATCCTTAAAAATCAACTGTACATTGAAGACAATGCAAGAGAAATTGAGATATACTAATTACTTACATTCTAGCTGTAGAAATCAAAAAGGTTTTGTTTTACAAAATGTAATTTAGTCGTTTATTATGAGATATGACTAATTTAGTTTGATCATGGAAAAGAGATTCAATAAAGACATCTTTCCAATAAGGCCCTCAAACAGACGTCACTGCATGAAAGCGGCGCTCTCAAATAAGCGTGTCCAGTTTTCCAAAATTTAAAAAAAATGTTTTTAACGACATTATAAAGATATCTTATTAAGTACCTATCATATTTAATTTAAATCTACGAATAGTATAATTATAACGAACGTTGTTTTATATTTACCTTAATGAAAACATGCAACATAACACTAATTAATGCATTTGGTATTTCATTATAATTCTTGTAGTTGTTTTTAATTATGTTTACATCAAAAACCAAGTAGTTGTAATAGAAATAAAATGTTCCCATAGCTATGGCGATGTTAGCTCAATCGCAAGATACCTAGTTTGATCATTTGATCACAATAAAAACTGACAATAAAGTGATCTTCAAATAAGGCCCGTCTATCAGACGGCGCCACGTCGACAGTGGCGCCCTCAAATAAGCCGTGTCCGGCACTCCCGCTGATCGCGCCTAGTGTTCATTTGCGCAATTGCTTTATCCAGTTGAAAAATATTAACACGTATCTTTACGGCTGTTTAAGGGTTATGTTTCTCTCCCGTTTTGTTAAAGTAGGGTATTTCCAATGAATAACTCACGCGTTTTAATATACCTATAATCTAAGCGCAGTATAACTGCAAAAATTTACTTCGATTTCATAAATAAGACATCTGGGTACACAAAATCAAGTATTTTCCTTGATTTCCCTGGGATTCCATCATCTTATCCAAGCTTGGTGACAATACCTTAGAAGTACAGTAGTACCATTTAAATTATGTGCTTCAGCTACATTCATCAAGCTTCGGAAATCCGAATGTATTTTATAGATATCTATATAGAGTTGTTATTACACATAATTAATCATTTCGCTTAAATTTATATAAGGTCAACCAATTTAAAAATAAAAGTATAAAGTGTAAAAAGAGTAAAAAGTGTAAAGCCGAAGCGTATAATTTAAATAGTAGTAAAAGTATCTTCACGCCCATATCCCCGAAGAGGTAGGCAGAGGCACAACCAGGCCATCCACGACTAGCCGAATACACTAAGTCCCACAATGTGATAGGTGACAAGCCTTTCGCCAACCGGGCACATTACCAATCCCGACCAACATTTTTTTTTATTAGAAAATTGGAAAAATCCAATTTTTTTTTCTGGAAAAATCCAATTTTCTTCTTGTTGGCCGACCCGGGATCAACGCCAAGTTGATCCAAAATTCAAATTATACGAAAAACTTTTAGTTCGTACAAAATATCTTAGGTCTGGCCAAAATGATTCTTTTGGCCAGACCTAAGATATTTTGTAGGATCTCGCTCTAAAATGATTGATTTAAATCAATGTGACAAGATCCGAAACCATGCGACACAACAGTGACCAACACAGACTGCGTTGTTCTGAGTCAGTCATGATACATCTGTGATGTACCGCTAGCTATCAATAACTGGAGATTTAAAAACGTCGCTCGTAATCTATTACTCAATCATAAAGTATGTGATAGTGTGATAGTTTATCTATGATGCATCTTCAAAAAAAAAACCGAGGCGGTTCTCAATTCGGCCTGTATATTTCTTTTGTGTACATATTCAAGGTTTGAAGTCGGTGCCAAGCAAAAAAAAGAAAAAAATCAATAATTGAAGGCACCGACTTCAAATTTATTAGAAAATAGCACATAAAAATAATAGGTAGTAAATAATTAATATTAAATCTTTATTATTTTTTACTTTTTAGTTTTGAAGTCAATTTTTTACCGTAGTTGTTTTTATGTTCTCTTAGCTACGTCTATAATTCGCTGACTTTTCCAAAAAATATGGACCAACTGTTGCAACTTACCGATTCAAACAAGGAGGAGGCTCTCAGTTCGACTGTATCGTAATGTATATATGTATTTTTCATTTTTTTAATTTTTTTATGCGATTACTTGGCCAATAGAGAAACGATTTTGGTTCTCAAAACTTAATTTTGTAAAAGCTTAAAAAAATTGTTAATATGTACTGATTTTGTGAAATATTGATGACCTTACCAAGAATAAGCAAATATTTTTTTACCATATCAGGTATAACTCAAAAACTACGAGTCGTATCATTACCCTTCTTTCGAATAATAATTATCATGAGATACATGTTAAAATAGTTGGAGTCGTTATTTGCAAATAAGAGTCGTTTTATGACTGAGCTATTAACGAAGATCGCAAAGTGTTCGATCTCTAGATGGGGTTAAGCAAAACTACGGTGTAAGGGTGTTGAATAAAGAGTTGGGACTACGAGCTTATCACAGGAAGACAGGGGGCTGATTATGTATCTCAGTGGCCAACTCAAAATGGAAAAGTATACATAAATAGCTGTCAAATGACGCGTTTTATATTTGCCATCTCCAGTGATCAACAGAAATACAATAGAGATACCAAACACAAATGACGTCATTTGACAGCTATTTGATGTACATTTTTCCATTTTGAGTTGGCCACTGAGATACATAATCAGCTCCCAGGACATCGCTTGGATGCGCGCCTAACAGTTGGTCAGTAACAATCAACACTTGGTAACAATGTGTTAGATTTTCACAACGACTTGACTCCATTACGTCACCGCCAAATCAGCTATTCCATAATGTCAGTGCTCGGTATTATTGTATTAAAGTTATACGAGTAAGGAAATTTTCAAACTCATTTACGCAAGAGCCTGGATCTTAGTCACAAATTAGCAACGCAATATCACTAAAATTGGTATCTTCACGCCCATATCCCAGAAGAGTTAGGCAAAAGTACAACCAAGGGACTCACGATTTATCTGAAGATACTTTAACCCCATAATGTGATAGGAGGATACCAATCGCCAACCGGACACCTATTCAACGGGCAGTGTTGTTTTTAAAATGGAAAAGCACCTCTTGAACTGCACAAGGAATTGAACCTAGTATCAGGATCATCATGTAGTCCACGCCAACATTAGACTATTACACCACAGATGTGATTTTGGTAGGTAGGTAATAGATAATACATAAATCGCCTCTGTGGTCTAGCGGTTCAGTTGTTGGACTTGACTGCATGAGGTCCCGGGTTCGAATCCCGGGTCGGGCAACAAAACGAAAATTGGGTTTTCCAATTTTCTAATAAAAAAATGTTGCTCGGGATATGATATGTGCCCGGTTGGCGAGGGGCTGGCCACCTATCACATTGTGGGACTTAGTATCTTCGGCTAGTCGTGGGTGCCCTGGTTGTGCCTCTGCCAACCTCTTCGAGGATATGGGCGTGAAGATACTTGAGGTAATAGATAACGTACGGGTGAATGCCAACGCGACCCGAAGGCCGGCACGAAGGTCATAATGTGGTTTTTAGTCGTATCGAGTCCGACTTAACCCGCTGTTCTCCCCCGAAAGCAGCGGGTATACGGGGAGATTTTCCACACTTAACAAAAAAGGGTAACACATAACGTAGGTACAATCATGGGACATACCTAGTATAAAATGCCACTGGTATTTATCAATATCAAAGCTTTCCGAACACAATTACTGCGAGACAATCGACCGTTCATCAATGAAAAGGCATAAACTATGTTCATTCATTCATTATATTATAATCAACTTATTGGGGTTTTATTGTGATGGCAATTTGTTATTTATTACCTAGTTCATATGACAGAGAGCTGTATGATATTATTAATGTTATAATAATAGTGGGTGGATTGTATATAAAATCATTGGATAAGATCAATGTTAAGAATGCAAAGGCTTGGCGAAGTTTTTTTTATAAGAATGTAAGCAAGCGACAGACTGAATAAACACCTAAGATGGTACTTAGCTTACATGAAAAAGAAAGAAAACCGCTTATTTCACATAAAAGTATCTTCACGCCCATATCCCCGAAAAGGTTGGCAGAGGCACAACCAGGGCAGCCACGACCGAAGACACTAAGTCCCATAATGTGATAGGTGGCAAGCCTATCGCCAACCGGGCACATATCCAATCCCGAGCAACATTTTTTTTATTAGGAAATTGGAAAAACCAAACTGTCTTTTTGTTGCCCGACCCGCGATTCGAACCCGGGACCTCATGCAGTCAAGTCCAACACCTGAACCGCTAGACCACAAAGGCGATATTTCAATCTTTATTATTTTTTACAAACTAAGCTCTCTTAATGAGTTAGGTTGACTGGTACAGAATGCCATTCTGCATTAAGTCCACCTTTGTACACTATTGTACATATACTTTAAGCAAAAAAGAGTATCTTCACGCCCCTATCGCCAAAAAGGTAGGCAAAGGCGCAACCAGGGCACCCACGACTAGCCGAATACACTAAGTCCCACAATGTGATAGGTGGCAAGCCTATCGCCAACCGGGCACATATCCAATCCCGAGCAACATTTTTTGTTAAGAAATTGGAAAAACCCAATTTTCTTTATATTGCCCGACCCGGGAATCGAACCCGGGACCTCATGCAGTCAAGTTCAACAGCTTAACCGCTAGACCACAAAATACTACTAACAACTATAATTCCTACTAAAATCTACCACTGGAATGATAGCCGTCCACGATGTTTTTTCTTAATCGTCTAATTCGTCGACTTTCAATTCAACCATTTGTACGAGTATGTGAAATAATTTAAGTGTTTCATGCATAACACATAAATTATGTAGTTCTACCAAGTGCCTATTTTGTATAACTTATGGTCACCCATTAGTCGAAATTCGGTCATAATAAAGCTTTAATATCTTGTGGATAAGAACGCCATCTTCATTTCTCAAGACCAACTTCTTTGTTTCCTGAATAGTTAGTGCGCCACCTGCGATCTTTTATCGTTATCATCAATGTATTTGTTTGTGTGTGTCAAATGTATGGTAGTACGTGTAACGTTTTATTTTTTTAATTAATGAACTTTATAAACATTATCATTAAAAAATATTAGCGTTCTGCACTTCTCCTACACATAAACTATAAGTGAGTCAAATTTCATACTCCTCCGTTAACGCAATTTTCGTGAAAAGAGGGCCAAAGTTTTTGCTTTACGTATTAATATATAGATGAATGTTTCCTAAACCTGGTATTTTATTACGGAGGCTGGGTGGTCGCGCGCCGAGACATAGTCCTTGTTATAATTGATTATAATCGACTCACTCACTTGCGATCGGAATCCGACCGGAAGCTGCGCCACGGACAGATATACGGATACTTTATAACTGCTCCTTACTGCTGATTGCAAATTGGTTTTAAATTTATTAAAGGAAACGTCAACACTCTTTTACTGTTTTGACAAAGTATACGCATTGTAGTTTTTTTAAAGTGAAAACTTCTTTAGCGGCGTCGCGCACTTTTTTGGGATGGGTAAAACTTCTAAAATCGCGTCAGGACACGTGACCTGATCGAAAATTCGTAAGACGGCGCAGGGAGCTTGCGTGAATGTTCGTGTTATCATGTTTGTGTACGATAGCGCAATGAATTAATATTATATTATGTATACATAAATCACAGTATTTTCATACTGATATACCTAGTTAAAGCAATTCGTGCAAAATGATTCCCTAACCATTCCAAAATATCAAAAATGCACAACGTTAATATTCAAGTTTTCACTT
This sequence comes from Calephelis virginiensis, assembly GCA_002245475.1. Classification (NCBI taxonomy): domain Eukaryota; kingdom Metazoa; phylum Arthropoda; class Insecta; order Lepidoptera; family Riodinidae; genus Calephelis; species Calephelis virginiensis. Next base: position 112,701 of record NJDC01005425.1, read on the forward strand.
CTACCGGAGTGCAACCCGTCATTTTTTTATCTCTACTAATAGGCACCTATTTCGTCCAAGAAAGCTTATATGGATTTAATAAAAAAAATCTTCTTCACGCATAAGGGTAAAACCAAATTTCAAAGATTATCCGCCACACAAAAGTTATAAAATACCTTAGTGGGCGTAGTTTCGAAGTTTTATCAAATAATCACTTTATTTATCTTGTTGCCTGACTAGAAGCATGTACCTTCACGCCCATATCCCTGAATAGGTAGGCAGAGGCACAACCAAGGCACCAACGACTTGACGAAGACACTAACTCCCACAATGTGATAGGTGGCAAGCCTATTGCCAACCGGGCACATACCCAATCCCGAGGAACGTTGTTTTTATTAAAAAAACTGAAAGAACATTTTTTTTGCTGCACGACCTGGAGATCGCATTATGTTAAGAGAATATGAACTGAGTTGCTAAAGTCTATAGTTAGCTCTTTATAACATCATAAAAGAAACATAATGTTCAATATTATTTTAACACAACCTAGATTCTATGTCTTTATTTGCTGTGTGTTTTGCATGACTTTTTTTTCTGCCTTTCTATGTGTGTTTTAAATGTGTGTATTACTGAATGTATCCTCTCTTTACTAATTGACTTCGTAAAAAAAGAGGAGGTTCTCAATTCGGCTGGTACATTTTTTTATGTATATAGACGGATTTCTCCTAGTTTCTCAACCGATTTACGTAATTTTTTTTTGGTTGGATGCGGAATAGTTTCGAATTGGTCCTATAAACATTTGATTCAGGTGGGCACATTAGTTTTTACTTTAAGATAAAAAAAAATTCTACTTTCACCTATCCCGATGTTTATTTCTATTAAATTTAATCATATCAGCAACAAACTAAAAGATATTAAATAAAAATAACTACCTTAAAAAAACCGACTTCAAAACTAAAAAGTGACAAATGATAAAGATTTGAAGTGATTTGAGCGAATGATTGGTTTTGAAGTCGTTTTTTTAACGTAGATATCTTTATTTCATTCGCTTTTGTACCTAGTATATTAAATCTTGTTGAATGTTGAATACAGTAATAAGGTATTCATGCTATCGGTGACATGCTGTCTGCCGTTTATCACACAAAGCCCATTATTTCAAACAAGAAGTTTTTATTTGCAAAACGACCGGCATTCGAGGTCTAAAGGTCGGCTCTTCCTGGAGCAGATATTTTATTTTCTAACAAAGTTGCTTTATTTATAACGCCTAATCTGTTCTGGGAACACTATCGTTAATAGAGGAAGCCGTTGATTATTGTGGTTAATTACTGTTTCTAATATAACGTATGGCAACGGTTATCTAGAGGTCGGTTGGATTTGTTTTGTTACAGCAATCTAGTTTAGATAAATATCACGGTAGAGCGGTAGTACAATGATAACTGTGAGCACTGATGACGTGTTAAGAATATGCGATGTAATTTAAAACGATCAACGTTGCAGGACTCATGATCTGGTGGATCAAAAAAAATTAAAAATATAAAAAAAAAAAAAATATGAGTTGAATCCACAACCTTCGTTTTATTGACGATTAGGGTTACCAACCCTCCTGTATTACCTAGGATACCCAATAATAATAGCTAACCTCCGGAGCTCTCGGGACGCAATAATATCTTCGTTTTTTTATTCACATTATTCAAACTTATAAATCTACCGCTTTGGCAAACATTTACTAATAATATATTCACGCAGCTTCGCCTGCATAACTTGGCTGCTACTGCACCGATTTTTATGAAACAAAGCCATTTAGGAATAATGTAGCATTCCTAAGGTGAAAGAATTTTTGTAATCGATCCAGTAGTTTCGGAGCCCATTCGCTTCAAACAAACAAAAAATCAAACATTTCCTCTTTATAATATTAGTATAGTTTAATAAACTTGGATATTTTACGTAAAACATTTTATAACTTGGTTAAAAATCCCTTAAATGATAGGTGCTGTAGGTATTAATTAAAAAATAAATAAGTTTTTTTATATAATATGTCAAAAAAATGTAATAAATAAAAGTCTCCGAACGTCGAACGGTCTCCTTATGTTAAACGACAACAGTGGCCTATAGACACCATTGATGTTATAGGTGCTTCGCTGTCCTGCAGCCGGAATGTTAGGCTTATTGTTCAAGTCTATCAACTATCTTACCTTCTGGATCAAAACATGGGAGAGTCAGGAGTAGGTAACCCGATGGATCCCTACCCGGATAAGTTGCTGCTCAGCACTTTACCAGCAGTTTTATTGGTACTGGACCTTCATTTTTAATCAGTGCTCGCCTCTTACGAGATGCCTGGCAGAGAGACAAATACTCCAAGGCACTTGCGCTAGAACTAGTATATCTTAAGAGCAAATTCCTTAAGTAAGACCAGAACCGTGAAATATCTAAATTCTCAACTGGACCCCGCCCTGATTTAAAAAAAAAACCTTCCGGGTTGGTTCTTTCGAGAGTTGGCAACCCTACTGACAATGTTGATTAGGATTAGATTCATGATTTGAAATTTTTCTTGTCGATTTCATAGAAAGTTGTCCTATAGCCACATAATTCTGTGCAACGTTTCTTCTTCGTTGCAATTTAGCAATTTAGCAAAGCCCAGAACTTTCGTTTCTCTTTTTTTTTTGCAAAAAATAAAAAAAAATATCCCAAGCGCCGGCAAAGTGCAACTAAAATATTTTATGAAAATAAAGAAAAAAATGTTGGCGTTTTTTAATACTCCTAAAACTAATCGATGCTTATAATTGTACTCGCTTTCAGAAAGTCATGCAACGAATTCTATTTCAACCTCTCCGTTGAAAGTTGGTGATCAGAATGCAGTCGTTCATTACTTCGTTCTGAGTATGGCACAAAAATTGCAATAACTATAATTAAAATTCTTTTGCTTTCAAAATACAATTTTCAACAGAACTTCTTACACGTCAACTCTTTGTTTGATTCTAGTTCTAAAATCAATGTCCACTTTGCCCATTGTCACTTAGGCTGGATTCCACCGACGAATTTATACGCAATCTATATAATAATACCTACGTGATACTAAAACTTTGGACCCTTGAATTTTGTCACACTTATAGTTTATGTGTAGGAGAAGTGCAGAACTCTGATATTATTCAATAATAATGCCTATATAGTACATTAAATCAATAAATAAAACATTACCCACACTACCATGCATTTGACACACACAAACAAATATATTGTTGTTGACGATAAAAGATCACAGATGGCGCACTCACTATTCAAGAAACAAATAGTTGGTCTTGAGAAATGAAGATGGCGTTCTTATCAACAAGATATTAATATTTATTATTAATAAAACTATTTTAGATTATCAGATAGATTCTCGGGAGATGAGGATGAGAATTTTATAATTTTTAAAAGAGCCTCAGTTGTTGGACTTGACTGTATGAGGTCCCGGGTTCAAATCCCTGGTCGGGCAACAAAAAGAAACGTCTATTTTGGAGACTAGACACCACCGTCGGTAAACACCTTAGTGATAAATACGTTCGACTAATCCTAGATATTCTGATTACGCCTCTGCCTACCTCTTCGTTAATTCCGTCGTTAAGATGTTTAGTTAATATATGTAACGAAGCGTGAATTTTCAGTTTACAATTTTATGGGGATGGTGTTTTTCGCACTGCACTGCCTGCCCTTCCTTTGTAGCTTCTTCCACTTTTATATTATCTGTTTTGTCAATCTTTCATCTACAATTCTTTCCACGCGACCGAACAGACCTAGACGTAGAGAACATGTCCCTTCTCATTTTGACACCAACACTTTCTTTCAATCCCACTTTCTCTCTGATCTTGCTGTTGCAAAGCTTAATACCACAGATAATCCTATAATACAAATAAATTTTCGCCTAATCATTTCTATGCGACAAAACCCTTCCGTCTAGCCCACGTCTAATCAAGGCGAACTAGATCAGTTCCCACGGAGTCACCGCCTCCCACGCCTGCTTACTCATACTCCACAATATTTGTCATCTGCTACTTTAATTGATCTAAGAGATCTAGTTGTAAATTAAATCGTTGCTCATTAATGCTGTGTGAATATTTTGTTACGGTGACCAGTGAAATATTAGCATTACGAGTTATTAAACTAATATACAAATATGTACGGCCTCGGATTTGACATTTTGAGGTCCGGGTTTGGTCCCTGGGTCGGGCAACAAATAAAAAAGGAAATTAGTATTTTCAATTTTCTATTAAAAATAACTATTCTATTAAAAAGTTGCCCGGGATTGGATATGTGCCCGGTTGGCGATAGGGTTGTCATTTATCACATTGTGGGACTTAAAGTCTTCGGCTAGTTGTGGGTGCTTTGGTCGTGCCCCTGCCTACCTATTCGGGGATATGGGCGTGAAATTACATGTTGCAAATATATAAATTAGTAGTGAACTTGGAAAGAAAGTTTCAAATCACGAATAAAATTTGATTTTAAGTAAACATTGCATTAAAATTACGTAGATTTTTTTTGATAAAAGTCATGTTTGTGTATTTCGGACTTTCGTTGAGCATTAATATAATCCATTATTATTTTAAAATTTTATTTGATTTTTTTTTATTTTTATTGAATTGGAAGGGAAACAAGCAGACAGAATTATTCATTTTAAATTTTTATTTTAAATATTTCTTTTACGAATTAATTAACATTTACTAAGGAATACGTTTTATTTCTCACTTCGTTAGAAGGTTTGTTATTATCGTAAATGTTATTTTTTCCTCGTGAAATTTTATTTCATTTCTATTTCCCAAATTTCAGATTAGTATCTTCCAGGTAAAATAATCAAATCTATTTCGTAGAAATGAAATCTAGTCTAATTTGAAAATCATATTTTAGTTTTTCTTCTTCAATTACATACATTTCAGCTTTCGTCAATGGAATTTTGTTTTTTAAATTCGTGGTATAGTAAACTTGTTTTCTGATTATATTTTACATACACTAATATTTTTACACTTAGTTACATAAAGCCCGGTAAAGTTGTATAAACTTCATGGTAAGCAACAAATTAGTCCTTCATATAAAAAAAAAACCCTAGTTACGAGGTTTACAGAGATTATAATCACACACATCGTTAATCGCGATTCCTTCAGACTGTCTTTCTTTCCCCACATTAATAACTCTTTTTCTTAAAACACGCCGGTTTCCCACACTTTATTTTTTAAATTATTTCCTTATAACGATTGGAATTTTGTTTAGGTTTGTTGGTATTTTTATAAGTGGAGGCTGCATTTCGAAACTCTAGAGCTTCTCCGAGTAATTAAAAAAAAACAAAACTAGGTTTTTGCCAAGACTAATAATATATTTTGTGCAACTACGAGTCCATAAACTAACTAATCGTTGATTAAATGAACCGAGTATATATATAAAATATAATAACATCATCTGTCTAATGAAAAGATGATTTCCATTTTGATTTGCTTATAAATCTTCATCAATCATTAGTATATTAACCATATATCATGGCCCCTGTTTTCCATAATTCACTCATTTGTCTTGAGGTCAAACTTAATGTTTTTAATAAGGCTGCTGATATGAAACATCACCGTCACTGGACTTAGGAATAGTCATATATATGTGCAAATATGGCTAAGCAAATATAGTAAATAATCACTATATCCATTCATAAATCAGTATATTATGGACATAATCGTTTTTTCACTAGTGTAATAAATCTACATATGTATAGAATGTGGTAAAATTAATTTATTTCATATCTTTTTTTTACTTTTTATTTCATATCTCACTCTCTGAATTCTTCTGTACAGATATATAAAATTGGAGTGTTTGTTTATAGTATTTAAATGACTCTTTTAACACATGCATATGAACATACACACTGTACATATACCAAAATAACATTTTTAACAATGATTATTTGCTAGTTTGTTGTGGCTAATCTTTGAAACGGCTGGACCGATGTTGATAGAACGACCACTTGGAGGTAGCTCATGTATTAAGGAGAAACTTGGGCTACTTTTATTACCTATAAAATCTAATAAAAGAACCAAACCCTTTCAAATAAAACATGCATCTGACGTAAAATAATACAAAAAAATAATAAGTATTTTTTTTTGTATCCGTTCACGCGAGATGCGATGGCCGAAGGATATAGGGATTCAATCCAGTATAAAGATGCTTCCAATACAGATGTTGAAACTTTTAAAAAATTAATAGAAGAAGGCGTTACTTTGTGGAAATCCATTCTTATATCCAAATTAATTGATTGAATTAGCAATTTTCAGACAAAAAACGTATACATATTTTACGAAACGCACATTGAGTTTTTAGTGGTGTGTGTATTGTCGGTGCTAATAAAACAGTTTAGTGGTGTGTGTTATGTGAAGCTGGATATATTTGGGGTCTTTGGCTTCCACCATCCGGTAAGTCCAATTCATTCATAACGCACTGTTTTACTTCTTTTGTCACGCCATAATCTATATAATTCTTAAGACGGAAAATTGCAAATTAAATAATTTTATTTGTATTTAAATTTTTGGACAGTGTTCAGTACACTCAATCCTATTGATATTATAAATGCGAAAGTTTGTAAGTATGGATGTATGGATGTTTGTTACTCTTTCATGCTCGAATGGCTGAACGGATTTGTCTAAAATTTGGAAGACAGATAGATTGTGACCTGGATTAACATATAGGCTATTTTTAATCCCGATCGCACACCGGGTTTCTGTGAAAACGCGGGCGAAGCCGCAGGTAGCAGCTAGTAAAATATATTTACACAAAAATGATTATTATGATTAAAATGATTTTTTGTTTTTCAATATGGTACATTTTGTCGTTTGTCTTACATTTTGCCAAACTCATTCTAAACTACAAGTAAGTTTAATCACGGAATTTCTTGGGTGAATTTTGGAAGAACTTTTTTGGAAATATCTTATGTATAGACGTATTTTAATTTTCTTTATATCTATCCTAATGGTTAACAGGCACAAAAATATTGATTTATCAAAAATGCGTTATATCATGACCGCAACAGTACTTTTATAGCAAATTCGACTTTATAATTAGTTTGTTTGTTATCTACGCTTAGTCGTTAGTAACTTTGGAAGTAACACTGATAATTGAGCTCGGATGATTGTCGTGTGAACGCTGGAGTGGGTTAAGAGGTGTTAATTGTGCGTGATTGAATGTTTTCTCAGGGCAGAATATAAATTGGACGCAATTGTTCGTCTGCGTATTTTTACAAGAGGAACCACACTGCAAAATAAGAGTTTTGATTTGATGTCCTCTTAATTTTTTTGAAGTGAAAACTTCTTTAGCGGCGTTGCGCACTTTTTTGGAATGGAAAAAACTTCTAAACTCGTGTCAAGACGCGTGACGTGATCGAAAATTTGTAAGACGGCGCAGGGCGCTTGCGCGAATGTTCGTGTTGTCATGTTTGTGTACGATAATGCAATAAATGAATATTGTGTTCGACCACATAAATGATAGTAATTTCATACTGATTAAAGCAATTGGGACAAAATTATTCCCTAACCATTCCAAAATATCAAGAATGCACAAAGTTGATATTCAAGTTTTCACTTTTTTCGGCACTCCCGGAGTGCAACCCGTAGTTTTTTTATTATCATCGTTCCAAGCAAGGGGTGTGTTTCGCGTATCATTACGTGTTTATATTTTTTGTGGACGTTAAGATTTAAACCCGGATTTAAGTCACCGGTCTTTAATGTTCACTAGCCGACATGCCAAACTTCGTATCGCTTTACAATAACAGCTACCTAATAACAGTTGGTATGGAAAACATGGAAGTGTTTTTCCTGATTTCCCCAGTTTGCCCCTTGTAACATCTATCTGATGATAACTATTAAAACAAAAAAAAAATAAGCAAAATTAGTCCATCCTTTCAGGTTCCGCAATGACCACGCGAAATGGGGATTCATTTCCACTCAAATATGTACAACTAGTAGATAATCAACTGTGCTATTGCGTTCTTACAATTATCTGACTAGGTGGTAGAGTTTCACAGCGAGTCACCCGTTTGGTACCACCGACTTACCTATTCCTGCCGCCATAATGTCATGATGTGTTCTGGTTCAAAGGGTAAGGTAGCCGGTAACCTTACATTTGCTCGAGGACTAACATTCTTGTCTCAAGTTGGCAACACACCATTACCACCTATGGTGTCTCTAGGCGGCGTGAATTTCTTACCATCAGGAAATCCGTCTGCTTGTTTGCCTTCCAGTAT
>NJDC01005425.1:121098-145836 GCA_002245475.1 Calephelis virginiensis
GGCGTTAGCAGTGTGTTGAATAGGAAAATGGCGTTTTTTAAAATTATTAATTAAAAATCTCTGAAGTAAAGAATCTGTTGGTCGAGTGGCTAGCTTAACTACACCGACCAACCGCAAGGCTCGGGTTCGATTCCCGACGGGGGCAGGCATTTGTGTGATGAACATTTAGATGTCTGCATTTCCGGGTCTGGGTGTTTATTAAATTTATTCTGGTATCTATTTACGAGTAAGTATCTCTATGTATTAGAGTCATTGACTAGCACCCATAACACAAACATATAATTTGCTTACTTTGGGGTTAGATTCAATTTGTGTGACTTGTCCAGGGATATTTATTTATTATTTTATTTATTTTTAAAGTCACCAACTCACTGAAGATGTTTCAGAACCAAAGGTTACAATGGCGCGTTGTCTATAATCCAAATACTGCTTTTTAATTAACTTATTTAGAATGAAGGACTGTGAAATCTGTTAATATCTAAATTTTAAGGTCAAGAGCTTAATGAAGACGTTTCAGAAACTAAATCCCGTGGGACTGACGCGTATTGGGGTCAAAGTCATCTAGAACTAACGCTGGCAGTTTTACTACTATTTCATATTAGTCAACTCCCTCGGATTTACCCTTAGGGGTAAACTTTTGATTTGTAAACTCCCGTCTAAAAAAAGGGTTGTTATAAGTTTGACGTGTCTATGTGTGCGTGCGTGTGTGTGTGTGTGTGTGTGTGTGTGTGTGTGTGTCTGTGGCATAGTAGCTCTTCAGCGGATGGACGGTTTTGATGCGGTTTTTTATTGTTTGACCAGCTGAAGACACTACGTCCCACAATGTATTAGGTGGTAAATTTATAGCCAACTGGGTAAAAATCTAATCCCGATTGACGTTGTTTTTACTAAAAAAATAAAAAATCATACTTTTCTTATTGTTGTCTGACCCGGGAATCGAACCTGGCACCTCATTAGGACAAGTCCTTCACCGCACTACTAGATCACAGAGGCGACAGTTTTACTGCGTTTGGATTATGGAAATGAAAAACAAACAGACAGATTTCCTGAAGATAAGAAATATTTACACGTCGCATTTAACTGATGTAACACAAAATGGTGGCAAAAGCCTCACTTACTTGAGGTCGGGATTTTAAGTTTCTTGCGTAAATTAATTGGCTTCTGAGAACAAAACAGAACAAGTGAGTAATTATAATTGACTATATAACTATTGAGGTATATATGAGGTGTTGGAAGAAACTAAATGTTATAAATTACAAAGAGATTAGAGAAATTAGAAAGAGACATATGGTGAATCAGAATCAGAAAAATCTTTATTCACTTGAACCATACAAATGGTACTTGTGCCCGTCGACATTTTTATAAACTACCACCGGATCGGAACGCGGCAACACACTGAGAAGACCCGGCGAAAGAAACTCAGCGGGCTTGTCTTTTTTCAATAATAATAGTTACAATGTAAATTATATTAAAAATACAAATTACAATCTGATTTTAACTTAAATAAAAGGTATCACAAATCGCATTACAAATTTCAGTGGGAGATTGAAACCTCTATCCCCAAGCATTTTCCTCTTCCAAATACTCTGAGACCGTATAACAGCCTATTTGACATAATTTTGCTTTTATACATTTTTTAAAGTATCTTCACGCCCATATCCCCGAAGAGGTAGGCAGAGGCACAACCAGGGCACCCACGACTAGCCGAAGATACTAAGTCCCATAATGTGATAGGTGGCAAGCCTATCGCCAACCGGGCACATATCCTATCCCGAGCAACATTTTTTTTATTAGAAAAGTGGAAAAATCCAATTTTCTTTTTGTTGTCCGACCCGGGATTCGAACCCGGGACCTCATGCAGTCAAGTCCAACAACTGAACCGCTAGACCACAGAGGCGACATTTTTTAAACTTTTTTAAAGATAGGTCTGTAATACCAATGGGCAGCTTATTGTAGAAACGTATGCATTGGCCCAAAAATGATTTACTAATTTTATGGAGATGAGTTTTGTATACGGCTAGATTATTGAAGTGAAACTTCTTTAGAATCGTGATTTCATCGTGGTGCAATGGAAAAAACGACAGGTAAGAGACACAAATATATATTAATCTCATTCTTTTATAGGTAAGAGACACAAATATATATTCATCTCATTCTTTTGTCGATTTACTGAAGTTTCACTTCTATCGTGTGTGAATCGCACACACACATTTTTTTGTTTAAGTAAAATATTATAGTGTTTCAGTATGACATTTTTTTTTCAAAACGAGTATCATTACGGGGTTCAACATCTGGAAAAATCTTTCGTTTACATCACCAGCAATAAAAACGCACTTCATCATATTGTGTTTCGTACACATGTTGAAGTGAGTTTTTATTGTTGATAAAATCAATATAAAAATAATATAGCGATTTTTTAAAAGAAGCGGTCAAGTGCGAGTCGGATTCACCACTGAAGGATTCCTTAGCAGCAAGTAAAATACTATAAAAGTTATTTTAGTTCATATAAAATAGTTGCGGCTTAGAATTTATGACATGTTAAAAAACTACTTAATAGATCTTGTTCAAACCAATGGTCGGTGAAAGTTTACAAGGTAAAAGGTAACATCATTTGTTATTAAGTTTTATCGTTCTTTTATTTTAGAAGTTCCCCTGTTACTGGGAACACATTTTACCACTTCGGGAGTATCTCTTGCGAAAACCATTTAGTTTAGAAAATACCTCAACATAATTTTTGAAGACCAAGATTTCCCTCTTATGGGTTTGATGAAAAAATAAAATTTGAGAGTCAGTTCTAATTATGGAGAAAATTTATTGTTTTTTTCTATTTTATGTGAAAATCTTAATGCAGTTCTCAGAATACATCAACTCACCAACTTTCAACAAGTTATAGTACAATTTATGGATTGGAAAAAGTGACATACGGTGGGATCTGTCCGTATGTCACAGCCACTTTTTTCAAGACGAGCAGATAGATATGACGAATCTATAAGAATTCCGTATTTTAGCCTTTGGCTACGTAACCCTAAAAAGAAGCTCAGCCATCCAGCTATGTAGGCAGGGCCGTCTTAGATTGTGCTGGGGCCCTTGGGCATACAGAAATTTGGGGCCCTTTTGAAATAAATTTTAAAATGTTAATTTCTGAATTTAAAATTTGTCACTACGATTGTTTGGATAATCAATTAGGTACATTATTTTATTACAATATGTCATTAATACTATTCATTTTTTTAATAAAGAAACACTTGTACTGTTTTGCGTTTCTTTTTTTTTAAATATGAATATTTCGAAATTTTACCAAGCGCCGACGATGGAAAATATCAAATATTAATAATATTAGTATGCTGCTGTTTTTTTATGATTGCGATAATAGATTCTTTCGGGATTTCTGATGAGCAAAATCTTCTATTAAATTTTCAAACTCAATTTTCTGAAGAATGACACTTTCTATGCTCATAATTATTGACAAATTGCTTAGTTGTTCTTAAGTTGCGAAATTACGCTCCCGATTTAGGGCAACGAAAAAAGCCGTAATGCACCCAACCAAAATAGTTTAAGGTTAAATGTGAGTCTCTGAGTATAGGGGCCCTGGGCACTGGCCCCGTGTATGGCCCTTATGGTAAAGATGGTATTGTATGTAGGTATCTTTAAAACATTAACTCCAATCAAATAATTGAAAGAACGCAAAAACACAGTTGATTATGAACAATAACGAGCGGTGACTTACAGATACGTCGTCTATGACCCGTCGGTTCTAAATCTTAACCCTATTAGAATCTTCCTACCAGCGAATTAGGTTGTGAAATGAGCGGTCTACATCAAACGTCGGCGGGCCTCTGACCAATGACGTTGTTCCATGGGACCATGAGTCATTAACTGACGAAAGAATTGATTGAATCGTACAAATCAATGATTTCGTTTTTATGTGCAGACGAATATTTGCGTTTATGAATACGTACGTTCCAATGTAGAGTATTCAGGACACGCCAAGTAGGTATGGGTAGGGATGAAACGATACGAGTAAATCCAAGTAGGTACTCGATGCTTTTCTTCAATTGCAACTACATTTTAGTATCGATACGTACTTTGAAATGAAATACCGAGTAGGTATCGGTTAAAAGTACTCTTATCAGTAAATTTAATGGTTTACGGAAATTAAAATAATGGATGTTTAACTTTTAACAATGATGAAAAATGTTTATCGTAAATTGAAGTTTCTGGACGCATCCTAGGCTTAGTTTAATGTAGTTAGCAGCCTTGGCAGTTGAAAACCTAGTATGTCTTTGCCCGAAAAAAGTTTAACCGGAAGACATTTACAAATGTTTATTTTCATGAGCAACACCACGAAAGCGGACTTTTTTTTCATAAATTATTTTGAAGGTTGTACTAGCGCTTACCCGCGACACTCATGGTCAGGAGTAACTCAAAAATTATTATTTTATGTTAGAATATTGTTAGTACTTTTAAATAAAGAATACGTTAACGTTGTTACGGTTTTCACTCAAAATTTTCCAGAAAACGATACGATACTAGTAAGTATCGATACTGAGTAAGAATCGGTACTTGACGACCGATACCAGTATCGACTATGTATCGATACCCCAATGGTATCGTTTCATCCCTAAGTATAGGTTTTCTCGCGAATCAATAGTCATGTTGTTCTTGAAAAGGTACTTAAATCGGCTGTATGTATGTTACGTAATTGCTCGGCCAATAGCTAACCGATTTAGAACCGATTTAGAAAAAAATATCTTCACGCCCATATCCCCGAAGCTGTTAGCAGAGGCGCAACCAGGGCACCCACGAATAACCAAACACACTAAGTTCCACATTGTGATAGGTGGCAAGCCTATCACCAACCGGGAACATTTCCGGGAACATAATCCCGAGCAACATTTTTTTTAATTAGAAATTTTGAAAAACCCAATTTTCTTTTTCTTACCCGACCCGCTACAACCAACCCCAAAGTAAGCAAATTATGTGCTTATGTTATGGGTGTTAGTCAACGATACTACTTAATACATAGAAATACTTAAATAGACACTAGAATAAATTTAACAAACAATGATGTAACAGTGAGTAAATCTTATCATATCAGCATCAGAATTACGAGAATTATGGAGATTGGTAATTCGGAGAGAATTCGGATATAAAAGTTAATATTATTTGCCTTTTTTATTTAAAAAATGTTTAACGAAAACATGTTTTAATCTCATGGAGTATTTAAGTACAGTAGTACTATTTAAATTATGCGCTTTGGCTATATTCGTCAAGCTTCGGAAATCCGAATGTATTTTAAATAGATATATGTAGAGTTGTTACTACACATAATCATTAATCATTTCGCTTAAATTTAGATTAGGTCAGCCAATTTCAAAATAAAAGTATAAAGTGTAAAAAGAATAAAAACTGTAAAGCCGAAGCGCATAATTTAAATAGTAGTACTGTAATATGTGTAATTAATGTAGTCTCAATATTTTTTAAACCAGTGAATGAAGATTTTAACTATACAAATGTATAAAACAAGATTTTACAGCACCATTGTACGTACTTATTTGGTCAGTAATTTTTAAAAAATACATTAAGACAAATAGAATAACCGATTGTATTAAATTCAACTGCAACTTTAAATAGTTATACATCTTAAACGACCATTAAAATGCCAATACAGCGTAGTTTGTCAGCTTTTTTGCAATATGAAGGCTGTCGGCCATTTTTAATGATGATTAATGTTTTGTCTTCACTGACATTCACAAGATTAAAACAAATCGATTGGTGTATGATTCATTTAATTGAATCCACAGTGTCACAAAAAAACCATACCTACATTCGTATACACATAGACAATGGTAAACACAATACCCTTTTTGTGTTGGAGATTGGGATAAATAACAAAAAATAAACATATTTTATAATATTCTTGCTGTTCAGTTACGTTATTGTAAATGGGTTTTATTACCAACTAGCTGTCTCGGCGAACTTCATTTCACCCGTTCAGTTTGTATGGAGAAAAATAAAGTATTGTTTTTCCCATTTTCCCTGCAATTTTACCGGTCTTTCTCGTCATAAGAACCTTCTTCTAACAATAACTAACACAACAAAAAAAGAATTAGCCAAATCGGTTCAGTCGTTCGGAAGTAATGCGACCAACACATTTAGCAATTCATTTTAATATATTAGATAAATAAGTAAATAGTTATATTACTATCGTTTACACGTTTTCTTTAAATAAGTAAAAAATGTGCTTTAAAATCCGTACAATGAACTAATCATCCTGATGAACCACACAATCAGAAGGCACATTAATAATGAACTAGTGGTCGCCCATTGGTCGAAAGTCGACCATAATAAGTTTTAATATCTTGTTGATAAGAACGCCATCTCCAATTCTCAAGACCAACTACTTTGTTTTCAAACTGTATAGTGCGCCATCTGTGATCTTTTATCGGTATCATCAATATATTTGTTTGTGTGTGTGTCAAATGCATGGTAGTGTGGGTAATGTTTTATTTATTGATTTAATGTACTTTCTATGAATTTTAATTGAAAAATATTAGCGTTCTGCACTTCTCCTACCCATAAACTATAAGTGTGCCAAGTGTGCAATTTTATGCTCCTGCCTCTACACAATTTTCGGAAAAAGGGGTCCAAAGTTTGGCATCACGTATTAATATATAGATACTAGCTGATCCGGCAAACGTTGTTATGCCATATAACTAATTCAATGACGATTGATCAGTTATCGACCCGGGATAAAAAATGATTAAATGATTAAAATGACTATTAAAAAATAGGGGTTGGTGATAAAAGGGTGAAAATTTAGGGTTGTATGTACTTTTATATGCTGTATCATAAAATAATAAAAACAAAAAAAATTGTCTGAAAATTACAAAAAAAAAATTTAGGAGTGGACCACCTCTAACATTTTGGGGGATGAAAAATAGATGTTGGCCGATTCTCAGACCTACTCAATATGCTTACAAAATTTCGTAAGAATCCGTCAAGCCGTTTCGGAGTAGTTCAAGTTGGAACCCCGTGACACGATAATTTTATATATTAGAAGTAAAACATGTGCTTTAAAATCCGTACAATGAACCACGCCATCAAAGGGCACATTAATAATGAATTAAGGCAGTAAATCGCCTTTATACGGCGAAGGGATTTGCAACGTCGCCACGTGTGCACCATTATACTAATGGCTGCTGGAATCTTTCTAATCGTCGCTTCTGTGTAATCAATGTTAATAACCTTGAAAATAATGTGTGTAGATCTGTTGAGGAACTGGAACTGATTTGAATGGATAAATGAATGTGAAGGAAGCAAGACAGGTTTGTCAGGATCGTGAGGTCTGGCACTCGATACTCTCTGCCTACCACGTAAGGGACTTGTCTTGAAGATATGTATGTATGTAAGAAGAGCTTTAGGGTTATTCTTGAAGCTCGATTTCATGCAAAATGGAAATTGGAATCGGATATGTCATTTTAGGCACTCTTTAACACAGTACTAGTGGATCATTAACATTTAGTTCCTATACAATTCAACGATTCTGATCAAATATTTTATTGTTTGTTATTAACTAGATGTTAATAACCCACCAGTATTTTAGGTATTCAAGAATACTTAAAATGACATATACTATACCAATTTCCAATATTTCATGAATCGAGGTTTACAAGTAACCCTGTTAAGGTTGTCGCTCTATACATTATGATACAAGGTTTAAGTTGACATCAAACCTAGTCTTGTTTACATGATGATACTTACAAAGTTTAATGTGACATACTGCTTTTCTAACTCTGTAATACAATATTTAATGTGATATTGTTGCTTTTCTAACACTGTGTTACAATATTTAATGTGACATACTGCTTTTCTAACTCTGTAATACAATATTTAATGTGATATTGTTGCTTTTCTAACACTGTGTTACAAGATTTAATGTGACATACTGCTTTTCTAACACTGTAATAAATACCAGATTTAATGTGACATTGTTGCTTTTCTACACAGTGTTATAAGGTTTAATGTGACATTTTTGTTTTCCTAATACTGTGGTACAAGGTTTAATGTGACATTTTTGTTTTTCTAACGCTGTGACATAAGGTTCCAGTTGACATTATAATCTTTATTAAACTGAGATACAAGGTTTAAGTTGACAATGGCGGTAATTCTGTTAAATGCCAACAAATAAAAAGAAAACAAATAGAACATTTTAAGCATGTCACTTTAGTCCGGACATATCAATTCATGACGTTTTAAAATCAATGTTTTCCGAGCAATAAATTATGTACAAACTAATTTACATACATACATATCTTCACGCCAAGTCCCTTACAAACTAATTTAATAGCATTAAACGTGTTTTGTCTCTTGTATTTTACTATCGTTGGAAGAAGATAACGATTGCGATTTAATCGCCTTTGTGGTCTTTGTGGTCACACGATGTTGGACGTGATTGCATCAGGTCCCATGTTCGATTCCCGGGTTAGGCAACAAAAAGAAAATTTGATTTTTCCAATTTTCTAATAAATAAAATGTTTCTATAAATTTTAAAGAAAGAAAAAATTTCGCCCCAGACAGGATTTTAACCTGTAACCTTTCGTCTCAAGCCGACGAATGCTCTAACCAATTGAAAAATTTGAAACCAAAAAAAATGTTGCTCGGGATTATATATGTGTCCGGTTGGCGATAAACTTACCACCTATAACATTGTGCGACTTAGTGTCTTCGGCAAGTCGTGAATGCCCTGGTTGTGCCTATCTCTTCCTGGGTATAGGCGTGAAGATACTTTTATTTAAGATAGCGATAACTTAAAATTAGGTTAATGAGTGCGCAAAAAAATTACCACCATCAGGTATGTCCCTTATTGCTGTCATGTCAACTTAAATCTTGGAGTATTGAGATTGTTGTGGTGAGTCTGGTGGTGTGGTCTGTATTACATGTAATCACTAATGTGAATTTTAAGCCTAGGATTACGCCCATGTTAAATAATAACTAAATAAGACGATTGTTTGAATCCGAGGAGTTTGTTTGTTTTGTCGTTTCTTCTCCTGTCTGGCTAGGTTTAAAACCGGTGGTAGTTTACGGTACATTGGATTAAATTTAATTATAGTTTTAAAATATTTGGTTATAAATAATTTAACTGTTTATAAATATAAATGTTTAGCTTAAAAGTTAAATTGTATGTACTTATTTAAATATTTGTTTTATAAAATATATTAAAATATTTGCACAACAAAATGTTGACATACAAATTTTTTTTGTTACATCTCATTAACACATATATTCTGCAAATAAATAAATTTCATTTTCATTTTTCATTTTCCGGAAATGCATCGCTTTTTATTTTTTTTACATAAAATGAAATATAAACAAATGAAACATGGGCAAAATTAAATTCCCATAAGCATTCTGTGATGTGCGATAGTTTTATTGCGCGTGAAGAAATAATGAGTGTGAGAAGCGGATGTACAGTGAGGATGTTGTCAAGGACGCGCGATTTCGCTGTCGTTTTGTCACCATAATGATCTAAGATCCGGACTTAATCCGACTTGCACAGAGCTCACAATAGGAAATATTTTAAAATAAACTTAGTATATTAGAAAATATGCTAAAATGGGTTGCTATAAAAAATCCTTGAGAGAATATGTTTTTTATAAAATTTTGCATTATTAATATACTTGTTACTTTTTTTTTATCTTGACTTTAGACGTATGAAATGTGCAGAACTTAGGTTGCATGTTATTTACCGGTATTGCCAGGTAATAATATCATAGTATTGCCATAAACAGATATGTCGATACCAGTTACTTTCACTTGAAAAAAATAGATGAACTTATGGACTTTTAAAATAAGACTTAATCAAAAACGTTCTGTCCAAGATATCTCAGGCAACCATATTTTTATATGCTTTCTTAAACACTAAATTTATTCTTCTTCTTTTATAAATATGCCTTACGATTTACCTACTTCGCCAATGTCAAGTTAGGTAGTTAATTCTTATAGTCATTAGTCACTATGTACAAAGTCATGTCAGGTCAGGGTCTTGAGTGAAGCGGTGGCTTCGTTACTCAAGCTCATCTAGTGAGATTTGACGGCAGCGAGGAAATAGAAGATACACTAATTTCTTCATGATTATTTCATTTGTGCACTTTCACTGAGCAAAATTAATCTAATTCCTACCCAAATTAACCAATTTTTCTCAATATAAACACGAAATACAATAATGAAAAATTACGACCACCTTCATTCACGATGGCGCCAAAACTCCCTAAATTTATCGTAAAATATGTTACTTTTTGATATCAGCTCGATGTAGGTCGATCTAGATTCGGATCTCCTACTATAACATGTGTCCACTGTATCGTCCTTCAAAGTTTGCAAACACATAAACTATTCCACATTGATTTTAATTAGTATCAAAACCCTTGTGATTTTTACATATTATGTATTAACTGCATTGTGCTTTCCTAAATGATTGTGATGATGAAATTGATTTTAATTGGATATTTCGGGTAGACGGTAGACTTGCAGAATAGGCCCACATCCAAGCCGCAGGATAGCAACGCACCTGTAACATCTATGCTGTCTATAGGCCACGGTTGTCTTTTCCCATCAGAAGACCCACGTGCTTGGTCGGGGGATATCGCTTAAAAAAATTAATATAATTCCCTTCATCCGCGTATAACTAACAAACATGCACTCGTAACTTCGCATTTTTAATATTACCTGATGACTTGACGCTGTCTATTGTAAAGTAAAGTATCTTTACGCCCAAATCCCCGAAGAGTTAGGCAAATACACAACCAAACCAAAGTACCTACGACTACTTAAAGACACTACGAGTAAGTTCAACAATGTAATAGGTGGCAAGCCTATCGCCGAACCGGGTACACATCTAATCCCGAGCTACATTTTTTTATTAGAAAATCAGAAAAACCATATTTTATTTTTGTTGTCCGGGAATCGAACCAGAGATCACATGCAGTATATTCCAACACCTGGATCGCTAGACTACAGAGGCGATCAACTATTTCTTTTGGTTGTCAATTCTGCATGTTGAATTCTATATTATTATTTCCCTATTTTAGTTATTCTAATTGAATCTAACTTCAAAGTAAACAAATTACTTGCTTGTAGGTATTATGGGTGTTAGTCAACGATTCTAATAAATATAAGAACTTAGATACCACTGTAGTCACACCGTGGTACGACGGTACCACGGAAGAAACAGCAAAAGAAATTCCACGGCAAACAAATACGTAACGTTTAAAATGTATGATAAACGTATTAAAGTTTGTTTATTAGTTATTCTGCTTTGTTGACACAATCCCACTAATATTATAAATGCAAAAGTTTGTATGTTTGTTTGTTTGCTACTCCTTCACGAAAATACTACACAACCCATTTTAATGAAATTTAGCACGCACACAAAGGGTAAGTTGGATTAACGCATATGTTAGTTTTTATTCCGAAAAAATGTTCCTGTGGGATCATTAACAACGTGAGCAACTACGGTACTAGTACCTGGTACATAATAGTACATTACATTAACGAGACTCAGTGGTCTATTGTCAGTTGTCGATGTTGACTACATGAGGTCTCGGGTTGGATTTCCGGGTCGGGTAACTTAAAATGTATGTCACGTAGTTACAAGATATGTTTATAGAACTTTTATCAATGTCTTGGTATATATCAACTAAAAGCATTAAACGCTATCTCCTTAACAATTTTATGTCTCTGAAAGGTTACTTTTATTGAAGTTCTGAAGTTACTTTTCTTTGTTAATTATGGGAACTAAAGATTTTATCGGTGTAAAAGTAATTAAAATAAAATATTGAATGATTTACTACAAACAATTTGATAAAATTCCATCCAGAAGTATTTACATAAAAAGTGAACAGACAAGTGACAAAAAAATTTACAGCCCTTGGGCGTACACACCCAACTCCACCAACTAACCGCGAGTCTCAGGTTCGATTCTCGTCGGAGACAGACGTTTGGGTGATGAACATTTAGATGAACGCAATTCTGAGTCTGGGTGTTTAAATTTATTGAAGCATCTATTTAAATATTTCTATGTATTAGTATATATAAAACCCGTAACACAAGCATATACTCGTAATATGCTTACTTTGCGGGTAGATTCAATTTGGGTAACTTGTTCAGGTTTATTTATTTGGGGTCTGTATTCTATATTCAATCAGTAGCAAAAGTTTTTAAAAATATTTCCTGAACAAATTTAGTTTTATCACTGTTTTATTATTAGTTTCTGTATAGATATATAGGTAGACGTCCAATCGTTGCAACCTCTGATTCTGTACTGAATGTCGTAACGTCTATCTATCCATCATCAGGGATGGAAATCCAATTTGCCGGCATTCGGCAACTAGCGTCGCCCCTAAACGAATTATCGACGACACGCTTCGCCACAATTATTGGCCTAACCGATTTATTTTTCCCACTATCTACATTTTCAAATGACACTTGTACCATAATACAAAAGTGTTTTGTATGTATCGTGGAAAACTACAAGTGTAATTTGATAAAGTGTGAGAATGAAGCATTAACCAAATATCAAATGAAAAATGTTGATTCTACTATCCATCACTGTTTTATTAAGTGATGTTCCTTCTATCGGACGCTAGCACGTAGACGGAGCTCTATGATTTCCTTAGGTATATGATGTACATAGGTAATACACATTGAAGGTGAAGTTATTTTGTTAACTAGTCTAACAAAAGTAAGAGCGGAGTCATACTCTCGAAAGAAAACACGACAGTGACGAGTTGCTGGTGGTGCCGCGTTTTGGCCGCGGTTAAAAGAACATAGAAATAAAATATATTCTTCAAAGAAGCCACGAGAAAGCACGATTTCCACTAATATGAATGTGTCTTAAAACCTTTTGCAAAAAGTTATATATAGAAAGAAGTAAACTGAAAACTAAAAGTTGTGGAACCATTTTACTGGAAGATTTTATTTTAATTTATAGGACAATTCGAACTTCATTCAAGAATTGTTAAAAAATCACTTGAACCGGGGTTACTTACGACGATGTCGGCTTTTAATTTTTCGGTGAAATATCTTACATTAAGATACGATATTCGCTTTATAGATTATTATTATTATCATCTATTTTTAATGCCTCTTATTTTCTACGTCTATACATTTAATATATAAAAAAAATATTAAAAATATAAACATAAAAAACAGGTTACCAAAAACGGTGGTCTTACAACTAAACCGTCAGTAGTCAGGGCGACAGACTGAGGAACCTCCGTACAATGCGTGCCGTCCCCAAAACTGCTGCCTTCTGAATCCGGCCCTTAACCCAGGGTTGCAGAGCGAGTCTCTTAAGGTGTTGGTCGAGACTCTTCGCTATAAGACCGTTTACTGACACGACTACCGGGACAATTGTTGGTGAATCAATATCCCACATGTCGGTTACCTCGTGAGCCAAGTCTATATATTTTGACATTTTTTCCTTCTCGGCTTTCACGAGGTTAACGTCACTTCTTTCAGCCAACCCGTTAAAGAAATGTAAATGAAATAAGTAGATCTGGTGTACAAAACTGTTCTCAATATAACTACGTAGTGCATTTATATACAAAATATAATCGATTTTTACGATTAATTTATCCGTAAAATTCCGTATTTTTTTCTTGATTTGGGGGTTCGATTCCCCCTTTAACCAAGCAATTATTTACAGCTACAACTCCGGACAACAGCTAGTTTTTCCGGAGAACTTAGTTCCGCCCGTTCAATTTGTATGGGAAAAAATAAAATGTCGTTTTTCCTAGTTTCCTCACTGTTGTAAGGGATATATATTTTTTTATATATATAGACGATTCATCTTTCATAATTATTTTTTTCTTTTCATTGTTTTTACGGTGTATTCTGCTATTTGGGGCGAAGACAAATCTAACAAATCAAAAACTACTATAGATATTATTATTATATATAAAATAAAAACAATATTTACATACATACATACATATCTTCACGCCAAGTCCCGTACGGGGTAGGCAGAGAGTATCGAGTGCCAGACCTCACGATCCTGACAAACCTGTCTTGCTGACAACCTGACAAAAAACAATATTTTCTTTCGGAAGACTGTTATACGCCATGTATATGATAAAGTTTACGAGCAACGACTCGGAACATTCTTAAAACGAGAATCAACTAAAATACTACCTACCTTGGCTGTTACAAGAGAAATCTTTTCTTACTTTAACACAAATATCACAGCCAGATCCGTAATACACAATTAATATTAGAGGAGATAAAAGTGTAATCCGGATAATAATTCTCCGAACGAAGCCGAGACATCTGATCCCGGGTATAATCCGATTTGCCTGATCGAACGCTGGTCGTTATTCAATTTGCCCATTACTTCTGTACGCGACTCCGGGATTCCTAGATTTTTAATGGGATTGCATGTGTATTATTGCAATTCAGTCTCATAGCTAAAACTCGTAAAAAGTCGTTCTTTCTGTCGGCGTCGGAAACTGACGACCCCATCGTCTATGTATATACGTAATAAACAAAAAAATAATTAAAATCGGTTATGTGGTCTAGTGTATTTTTTTATTTTTTTGCGTTGACTACGTGAGGTCCCGGGTTTGATACCCAGATCGGGCAACTCAAAATGTGTTATTGTTTTATTTTTAGTTAAAACTACGAGTATGTTACTCGTTATTAGACAAGCGCCCGGTTGGCAATAGGTTTGCCACCATTACCACTGCAGGAATAATAGTACCTTCGGGTAATGTATACACTTTTTTTATTAGTAACCTGATTGTACCACTACCTACTTATTTGGGAATACGGGTTTGAAAATACAGTTTGAAAACGTCGTTTTGATTACTTTTCAATCGTTATTGGTCGGCCGTAAAATATTTTATTTGGACAAAAGCAGCAAAAAAACTGGATTTCGTTTAGTAAACTTCAAATGAACTGTATGAATAATTAGCACAATTAGCTGCCACTTGAGGCTTTGACCGTGTTTAGTTTTATTATACATAGACATTATAAAATAAGAACATCTCAACTTTTAATTTGGATTAAATTTCTCATAGTTAAGAAGCATAACCAAAATTGTTTTGATAGTTAGGAGATATATTATCACGAACATACCTTGTGTCAACATTATCATACTTACAATTATTAAAAAAATTACAGGTTTTAAATTAAGTAAAATAGCATTTATATTCTTCTCAGTGATTTCTTTCGTGTATTCTGCTAGTCCTACTAATATTACAAATGCGAAAGTTTGTAACGATGTGTGTATGTTTGTTACTCTTTCACGCTCGAATGGCTGAACGGTTTTGTCTGAAATTTCGAACACAGATAGATTGTGACCTTGATTAACATAATAAAGGGTACTTTAATCCCGATCGCACAAAGGGTTCGAAAAAAAACGCGGGCAAAGCCTCAGGTAACAGCTAGTAATACAATACATACATTTTTACATTTTACATCATAGCCCTAAAAATACAAAGATTACCGAATATTACACGTTATGAAATTCTAAGCCCCGTTTGAATGATTAAAAAAGGGGCCCCAATTATAACAGCGCTGGAAAAGAACAATACCGAGGCAAATAAGGGGACAATAACAACATAGCACTAATCCACCGCGAGCTCATTGAGCGACCCTTCAAACTCGACGAGCTTCAGTTTTATTTGATAAAATTATCCAACTGCTGGTACGATAAACACTCGACTTTTTATCTTGTGGATGTAAAATGGGTTTTCTAACCCCTAATTTTAAAAGAAAAGTGCGGTTTCACGATTCTCGCAACTTAAATCTGGATTCCCTTTTTGAATACTAACAATAAAATTATGAAAGAGTTGTCTTTGTGGTCTAGAAGTCTGATGTCGGACTTAAAAGCAAGATATTTTTATTTTAGCACTTGCCCTGTGCTTGGGATAAATTT
Organism: Calephelis virginiensis; assembly: GCA_002245475.1. NCBI lineage: Eukaryota > Metazoa > Arthropoda > Insecta > Lepidoptera > Riodinidae > Calephelis > Calephelis virginiensis. Next base: position 137,036 of record NJDC01005425.1, read on the forward strand.
CTATAAATTTTAAAGAATTTTTAATAAATTTTATTTTTTCTTTCTTTAAAATTTATAGAAATTTATCCCAAGCACAGGGCAAGTGCTAAAATAAAAATACGTTGCGAGAAACAAAAGTTATGGCCATTCTAAAATGTGAATTTCATCTGTAATGATGAACTCATTTGGTGGGTACTCAGAATTGTGTATCTATAGGACATAACTACCCGCGTTAACGGGTTAGAAAGGAATTAAAAATTTCGCTACGGGACTTGAATCCTCAGTAGCTCAATTGGTTAGAGCATTCGTCGGCTTGAGACGAAAGGTTACAGGTTCAAATCCTGTCTGGGGCGAAATTTTTTCTTTCTTTAAAATTTAACAGCAAGAGTTTTGACCTTCGGGTCGGGTAAAAAAATAATTTTCAATTTTAAAAACAACATTGCTTGGGATATGATATGTGCCCGATTGGTGATAGACAACCCCGAGCACTAGCTCGACATTGTAGATTTTAGTGTCTTCACCTATTCGTGACAGGGCGTAAAGGTACATTTTTGCATCTGCACATCGAAGAACAATAAAAAAGTTGCTATAAATGATTTAGGATGCTTCTATATCTTTTTTATCTCCCGACTGAAATGGTTGTTATAAGTTTGACGTATCTGTGTCTGTCTGTAGTAGCAGCGTAACTCATAAACAAACGGACCGATTTCAATGCGATTTTTTTTGTTTAATAGCTGACGTGAATTAAATAGATCTTAGCTACATTATAGATAGGTGTTGTCTAGTGTAATTGATTTTTTTTATTTTATGATTCCTACTGTAAAAGGTAACAAGTTTTTAATAAAATTTATATATTCATACTTGGTATCTTCACGCCCATATCCCCTAGGATGTAGGCAGAGGCACAATTAGGGCACCTACGACTAGCCGAAGATAATAAGTCCTACTATGTGATAGGTGGCAAGTCTATCGCCAACCGGGCACATATCCTATCCCGAGCAACATTTTTTTATTAGAAAATTGGAAAAACCCAATTTTATTTTTGTTGCCCGACCCAGGATTCGAACCCGGGACCTCATGCAGTCAAGTCCAACTACTGAACTGCTAGACCACAGAGGCGATTTTATATATATATATTCATACTTCATTCTGTTTATCGTTTGATGGTTTTTTCAATATGTCAGTGTATGATCAAACTTGAAGATATAAGAGAAGCAAAGATTAAAGAAAAATAGAAGAAGCATTTAAAATTTATTTTACCGACACCATTTTCTTACGATGAATAAAATGTATGAATTCATTTAACTGATCAGTACAGTTTAACTACGAAATCACTTTACATTTCACTTTTTTAATTAGTACCTACATAAATAGAAAATAAATATTTTATACCTTTAAATTGACAAAAGACCTTGTCTTTCTATTTACCGTACATACTATAACATGTTCAAACATAAACCTTCATTTGGATTATGTAGATTTAAAAACTCGAGTTTTAACATTATGTTTTTTTTAAATCTTACCTTCTTATTTTATTCTCCTTATTGGCACGAGGTTACTTATCTATATAAAATTGTTGTGGTTTAGGCACACATAAAAAGCCACGTATTAGTAGAATATTATATTACAAGTACTTATGTTGCAAATTGGTTGCATTAAGGCTTATCGATATTTTACTTCATCCATCGTGTTAAGAATCGCAAGCGAGCCATTTACGATCCTTTGACCAATCAGACGTAATATGCAACACATTTGGACGAATTGCTATGGTAATTTCACTATAATTAACATGATTAGATCTCATAGATGTTTTTTTGTTGCATTTATCACAACTAGTAGTCGACCATAATAAATTTTAATATCTTGTTGATGAGAACGCCATCTTCATTTCTCAAGACTCACTACTTTTTACTTTTTTTTAAACTTTTTAGTACGCCATCTGTGATCTTTTTTCGTTATCATCAATATATTTGTTTGTGTGTGTCAAATGCATGGTAGTGTGGGTAATGTTTTATTTGTTGATTTAATGTGCTTTATAAGCATTAGGTATTATTGAAAAATATTAGCGTTCTGCACTTTTCCTACACATAAACTATAAGTGTGCCAAATTTCATGCTCTTGCATTCGCGCAATTTTCTTAAAAAGGGGTCCAAAGTTTTGGCATCACGTATTAATGTATAGATAAAAAAACATGTCGACAGTATTTAAAGCCATATCCTTAGATCGCTGATGCTGGTAAATTAGAAACGACGGCCAACGTGAGAAACGAAGGGCAAGAGTTCAAATTTTGTCTAAAGTATTTTTTATTGATGAAAATTCGTGAAATATTGAAATGGATATTAAATCTGATACAATTTTTTTGCGTCCCACAAAAAAAGGCAAACATTGAACAAGGTATAAGTAAACCATTGTTATGTCTAGAAATAGTTTTAATTCATACTTATATGACTATATTAAGAATCACGTATGTATATATTTTATGTTATGTTATTTATACTTGCTTCTTCTCTTAACTGGAACATTGCAATAGTAATCACTTCAAGAAATGGTTACAGGAAAAGATGAGGCGTAGGCACATAGCGACCCAGATAAGTGGTTCAACTTCTCCCAACCTTTTATAATTTCTAATTTTAAGTTGTACTACTAAAGTTGGTATCTAGACCGCAGTATTTAAACTCACCTATCAGGTTTTCTTCCATATTGGAATACGACAGGAATAGGAATCGAAGCCAGACAAGCTTAAAATATTCATATGGCCAGCTATAAGCGGACGTCAGAAAGGGACACCAAAGGCTTTTTGTGCTAAAACTAGTGACTTTGTTATAAGAAAGCAAATGAGTAGACAGATCCAGTTTGAATGAGATTTACATCACACACAGATTAGCGGTTTTTATAAATTATTCCTTTACTTAGTATTCTCGGCTAGTCGAGAGCGCCCTTGTTGTGCCTCTGCCTCTTCAGGGACATCGGCGTGAAGACACTTTTTTCCTGCAATCTTGGATGGACTTTGAATTGAATTAAAAGAGTATTTGATATTAAGGCCCCATACCTAGTCAGCCAGAAGAGCCAATCAGCGCACTCCCCCGTTCCATGATTACTATGAAATATTGCGCTCTAAAGTAAATGTCTTAAGCGCCAAATCACTATTTTTGACATTATAAAAGTAATTTGAAAAAGAATATAAAAACTGAAACAGTTATCTTTTAGGTATAATACTTATCTATGTTTATGTTAAATCTGGTGTCGATATTTTCATAATTGAAGTAGACAGATGGGTTTTGCTTTCAAAAAAGGGTTAACTTTTTGATTTTTTTCTATCGAGCAAAGTGAAATGAATCGTGTTTTGGAAACACTAGTCTTATAAAGCATATTAATGGTAATCTTGTGTATTTTTGTCGCCAAGATCCATAATTGCTTGGTATGAAAAAAACAGTATATTGCTGACGTATTTTAGCATACATGGCCCCTTAACATACAAACATATGCTCGTCGGACGATCAAAATTTACATATTCATTTGTTAACAATTTAGGCTTGATTTACTCGTACTACAACCATACTCATTGCAGCTACAAAAGATGGGCAAGTAGCGGTTACGTGTGTTTTTTTTTAAAGACTAATTAGTTGCTGTTCTCGCGGTTTTTACAAGTTCAATGGGTACAAGTGAATATTGTCTCAATAGTACAGTTGAGTTGTGGTTGTAAAATAAGGATGTAAATCCAAAGAACAAACATTCTTGGGTGGCTGGTGGATGAGTTGTTGCGAAGTGGTTATGATGTTTTTTCCCCGTGCTGGTCCGGTCTCCTTACAAGATTAGACCATGTGCCTTTCTGCCAGAGAGCTTGTTAAAGGCGAGCATAGGCGTAACGTCACTAACACCGTGATATCCTACTAGATAATAGAGTTTCGCAGCGACTCGCCCGGATTAGTACCATTGCCATACCTATTCCTGTCGCCATAACGTCAGTGCTTGCCGTTAGCATGTTCCGGTTCGAAAGGTAAGGTGGCTTGTGGTGGCGATATGGTCGGTCTCATCCATGTGGTCGATAGTTATAGCTGTAAAATGTAGTTTGTGTAAATTCTACTACTCCTTTTTAACACAAGATTGACCACATGGTGTGACAGTGGTGTGGTTATGGTTTTGGTGTTTTTATGGTACGTGTAACCAGAGCTTAACTGAATGTACTGGCTGTAATAATGCTGAAGTTTTTTTTTCAGCGAACTTGTCTATTGTAATATTGCTGAAGGGTTTTTTTCCAGACCTATCAGTTGGATCCCTGGTTAAATATATTTGTTTTACAAAAATCGATTGATGGTATTTAATTTTTTGTTGTAATCGGATTCGTGTTAATCCTTCTTTTAGTTAATCAGTTTCATTTCTAGCTCTGCGGACCCATGTGAGTTTCGCGTATCCGATTATTTAAACTTTTGCAAATACTTCATTAGTAATCACAACGTAACCTTGTTTGTACATTAAATTATAAGCTAATAATTATTGTGGTAACACTAATTATTTCCTGTTATTGCTTAGGCACTAAATTATTAAATTATTTTGGGTTTATTGCTTCTGTGAAGTATTGAAGGAGATTTAGCGTTAGGGGGACGAGCTAAATCTTACCTAATATTGCATTGCAGGGGAAGGAGGGGAGTAAAGTAAGAAACATTAAAATTGCGAAAAATAATAATTGATTAAATTCTTCACTAAAAACAGTCATATTGTATACACCAGAGGTTCCCAAACTTATTTCATGTAACACCCACTTTGAAAATCAGTTGTTTTGTAGCGCCCCCCCCTCGTTTTTTTCTTGTCAATAACCTCAATAACATATTTGTTGCGCCTAGTTTAAAAAAAAACATTTTTTTTCAAGATTTATACCGCCCCCCTCTAGGCTTCCAGCGCCCACAAGGGGGCGTTATCGTCCACTTTGGGAAAGGCTGGTATACACTGATATATAATTAGTTTTTTCGAAAATTAAGATCCTAATTTGCTTTCACAGATATAAGTCATTGTAATCTTAAAAAACATATGAAGTTGTAAAAACCTCGTGGTTAGCAACAAATTAGCCATTCAAAAAAAACATGTCACTTAGCGTTGTGCATCTCGCCTGAACGAATGGATCTATTTTGGTAATTCCTTTTTTGTTGTGTTACTTATTGTCAGGAGGAGGTTCATAAAAAGAGAAACTCCGGGAAAACTGCAGAGAAAATAGAAAAACAATATTTTAATTTCACCCACATACAAAGTGCACTAACAGTTTTTTTATGTAAAGCGATACGAAGTTCCCCGAGTCGGCTAGTTATTTATAAATAAACTTAAAGCATTTGAAAACTCTTTCTCATCCTCTGTCTTTTTTATTTTAAACTATTTCTTCATAATACATTCTTATCGTTATAGGTATATGGGCTAATCAATTCACTATTATCTTGAGTATATAAAAATGAGTCGAACTTTTCCTTTGGTCGTCGCATTACGCGTGAACGGATAAAATAATTTCCCTAATTTTATTTCCATTGTAAATTATTATCAGAATGACGCCCTTTATGTAAGAGAAAAATTGTTAGTTTAACCAAACTTTGGAAAATTTATTAAAATTTTACATTGCTGTTAGCAAGATATAGTTGTTTCGATTTTGATATTTTTTTTACTTTAATTGTATGTTTGTTATTACCGATTACTTGGTTAATTTATTTGGCTTTCGATACGAACCAATTTACGGCCAATATTAATAATCAATCCTAATCCAAAACTTGCTGTCCAAGATTGATATTTTGATCCATTTTTATGTTATCACTTGCCAATAACATATCTATGGATAGGATAAATATGGCAATTAGGTATTGGATAGGCCAGCGGATACGCAGCTATCTAGATTGCTTGAAATCCATTAGACTGAGATACATTATTAACATTGGCCGTTAGATGATTCTTTTTTGAGAAGGTTGGTTTGCTGCGAGGTGGTTTCCTATAAAATTTATTATTATGCGACTAATAGGTTTTGAGTTATACCTAGGTACTTAAAAAAGTACTTTTATATTTATTTATATGATTCCGAGATATCATTTTTTTTGAAAAAATAATTTATTAAATCGCGACATGGTCCTTAATGAAATAGATTCGGATGTTGCAGTTATTATGCTTAATTATTCAAAAGGTAGCTCACGATATAGAGGTTGGTCATATATAATTTTTATCAATCTCGGACTAGTGGTTTATGAGTTGCAATTAATCATGTACTTTCTGTATCTTCATGCCTATATCCCCGACTAGGCGAAGACAATAAGTTCCACGAGGTGATAGGTGGCAAGTCTACCACCTCGCCACTCGCCAACCGGACACATATCCCGTGGAACGTTATTTTTACTAGAAAATTGAAAATACAAATTTCCTTATTTTGTTGCCCGACCCTGGGATCAAAACCGGGACCGCAAGAAGTTAAATCCGACGCTGGGCAGCTACACCACAGAGGTGATAATAATGTGTTAGTCAAAAACCAATCGCCGGCTCAAAATACTTAAATAAAAAATATGTACAGTCGAATTGATTAACATCCTCCTTTTTTCAAAGTCGATTAAAAAATCAAAATTAACTACGAGTGTCGAACTTTTGAAGAAGGATAACAAATCGCGACTTAGTAATGACATTAAAGCCGGTTTTTTTTTAGTTTTACAATGCTTCAATGTTACTCCAATGCCACTATTGCGAATGCAATTTACCTACTTATCCTTAAAATATGACTATCGTATTTCAAATATTATCCACCACACAAAAAATATTTAATAGCTAAGTGGGCGTAGTTTCGAGCTAGCTTTATCGAATAATTGGTTTCTTTTCCTTGTCACGTGGCTAAAAGCAAGTACGCCCATATCCTCGAAGGGCTAGGCAGAGTACAATACTATACCTATCCCACATGTGATAGGTGTCAAACCTATCCACAACCAGGCACGGATATGTCCCGGGCTACGAGTACGTTATTTTTATGAGAAAATTGAAAAACCACAGTTTCTTTTTTCTCGATCTGGGAATAGAACCCGAGACCTAGTCTAGACTAGACTAGTCAAGTCCGATACCGAGCCACTAGACCACAGAGGTGAGACGCTAAAAGCAAGGGTTGGTTATAAAAATCACAGATATATTTCTTTTGCCCAGAATTCGGCAGCGTAGATTAGTTTTAATTTTCATACAAACTTTAATCCCCTATTATAGTACTTTGAGGGCTGTTTTTTTTTTATAAAAAAAGCTTTATTTTAATTCGAATTTAAATCTTTACACATATCGAACTTCGTCAAAATCGGTTCAGTGGCTTAGTCGTGAAAGAGCAATAGCCACACAGAGTTTTGCATTTAAAACATTAGTATGGATTCTTTAAGTATTAACGTAAATATTACCTACAGATGTTCTTTTTTTTACGATATTGAAAGGCAAAGAAGCAGACGGATTTCCTGATGGTGAGAAATTCACGTCGCATAGAGACACCAAAGGTGCTAATGGTGAGTTGCCAACCTGTTAGGCCTCGAACAAAAGTAATTTTACCGGCTACCTTACCCTCCTAACCGGAACACATCATGACGTTATGGCAACAGGAATAGGTAAGGCGGTGGTACCAATCCCGGCGAGTCGTTGCGAAACTCTACCACCTAGTTAGATGTCACGGTGTTAGTGATGATAAGCCTATGCTCGCCTTTTACGAGCTGCCTGGCAGGAATGAATCTAACTCTAACTCGCATGACGCACTTTTAATAATAAATATGTCGGCTGATAGACGATTTTTTTATAGGTTGTTACACATTATTATTATTTATTAGGAAACTTGTTATTGAAAAATACAAAAGCTATGTCTAATAAGGTTTATTAAAGTCTAGACCTGGTATTTTTAACTCCTGATGGAAAATGAGGAGTGTTACAAGCCGTGTCTGCGTCTGTCTGTGGCTTCATAACCTTTGAATGGAATGACTGATTTCGATTGGGTATATTTTTTGTTTTAACAAAAAGCTGACGTGATCGAGATGGTTCTTAACTACATTACATGTAGGGTTTTTTTAGGGTTATTGAATTTTTTTTTTGTGCGATTCTGCTAATAAGCACAGGGATCTCCTAATGGTAAGAGGTAAGGCCTATAGACACCGTAGATGTTGTCGTCGTAATGCTGTGGTCGGGGTGTTTTACTGTGAAAGTCTGCCGCTACCTTACCCTAAGGACCGAAACATAACAGTGTCATTTGGCAGCAGGAATAAATAAGGCGGTGGATTCCTACCCGGGCAGGTTTCACGGCATTCCTAACTAAACTTACAGTAAGGATGCAAACAAAATCTGAATAATATCAATCACATACATACAAAGATAAGCGTGCAACAGGATAGGTACCTAAATACGGACACGTAACGAAATTTAGGTACCTAGACGGCGCGTGTCAGGAAAATATATCAACATTTCCTTATTTGTACCATACCGTCCATTGCAATCAGTATCCTCGCAGAGATCGGCAGATTTACAGCTAGGGTACCTATGATTCGCCGGAGGTATTTTGGTCCCATAATACGATAGGTTTTTATCGCCAATCGGGCACTTATTAGCAACGTTGGTATAAGAAAATTAAAATTACACATATTTAGTTGCCGACCCAGGAGTAGAATTTGAGACGTTAGTCAACGCCAACACCGGATCACTTGACGACACCGGTAAAGTTAATGAAGTACATATTTTTAAGTTAACCAAGTAAACATTTTTAGTTTTATCAGAACTTTCTACAACTAGTGACTTTTTTTTATTCCAAAATTGCTGAAAAGTAACCTACCTACCTACCTACTCTGTTAACCAAGTGTCAA
>NJDC01005425.1:153465-163590 GCA_002245475.1 Calephelis virginiensis
ACTAGTGGATTTTGACTACTACTAGTACTAGTAGGATACTTATTTATAGTGAAGACAAGAAAATAGATATGTGACTTTTTACGTTTATGGAAAATATGTTCATAAAATATCCGTTGTACTGTCCAAAAAAATAAAATAAAGACAAATAAAAACATCGACTATTTTTTATTTAGATACATCTGTACCCCAGAGGTAAAGAATATCAAGTCCAGTTTTTGTCAAATTCATGTTTTAATGCTGTTTTATAGAGAAAAACGTCCTTATCACAATGATACAAAGCATTAAATCCTACGATGAATATTTTAGAAAATAGCCTCGAGTATAAGACATTATATGATTTGTTACTATCGCGGCATAAGATCTCAACTGATTTTAAGGCTCTATACCTAGATGCTTGTCGCGTACATAATGCTACTTGCTGGAGATAATGTTTTGTGCTATTGCAACCCGTAACGCGCCCCTCTCATCAATCATCATCACCAAGCAGCTCATAAAAGGTAAGTGAAGGTAAACCAATCTTACACCGTCATATTGGCTAGGTGGTAGAATCCTAGGTGGTAGAGTTTAGTAGCGACTCGCCCGGATTGGTACCACCGCCTTACCTATTTCTGCCGCCATAACGTCATGACGTGTTCCGGTTCGGAGGATAAGGTAGCCGGTAAACTTATTTTTGCTTGAGGCCTAATATTCCGACCTCAGGTTGGCAACGCACCATTACCACCTTTGGTGTCTCTAGGCGGCGTGAATTTCTTAACATCAGGAAATCCGTCTGCTTGTTTGCCTTCCAATATCATAAAAAAAAAGAATCCTGCAACGACTCGCCCGGACATCCAGGTACCTCCGCTTTTCCTTCCGTGAAATGATAATGCTCATCATTGTTGTGTTTCGGTCGGAGAGTAGGATAGCCGGTACACTTTAGATAAGTAGGAGACTGATTATCCTAGCCTCAGTTGGCAATGAATCATTACCACCTTTGGTGTCTATAAGCGACGGCATTTCTTACCATCAGGAAATACGTCTGCTTGTTTGCCTTTTACTTAAATAAAATAAATAATTTTATTAGAACCGCCCTACTAGTTGATACTTGATAGTAGACTAAGCAATCAAACTACTACCTACGTATCTAATTCAAACACACTAGGTACACACTTTTATGTATTTTTAGATACATATTTTTTTCAAGTTATTTTTTGTTTACATTTTTGTAATTCAGATTTTCATAATTGGAAGACAGACGTGGAAAACACCCACCTCCTAACAAGACGCCTGACGCTATCAAAGACACCGTTCGCAAGCATATTGACCTGGTACCAAAATATGAAAGCTATTTCAGTCGTAATCACACTAAACGATTGTACCTTGGGAGTCACCTAAATATTGAAAAAAATTATTTACTTTACGCCGAATTATGTACATAGGAAAATATACCGAAAGAAAGTATAGCAAAAGCTTGGCTGTATAGATACATTTTTAATACTGAGTATAACCTTGGTTTCAATCCTCCAGATAATGATACTTGCGATTATTGCGATGACTTTGTTATCAAAAATAAAAATACTACAGATGAAACAGAAAAAACCACCATTACAGCAGAACACGATTAACATCTTCAGTAAGCTAACCAGCGCTATCTACTTAGAGCACTCGATAAAACGGATGCTATCGAGAGTCACGGCACCAAAAGTATGATAACGGTAGACTTGCAAAAATATTTTCCCACTCCATGGCTGACTAATAGCTTAAGTTTTTATCGCAGAAAATTGTGGACTTTTAATTTTACTGGTTTGGATTCAGTTACTAAAGAAAGCTTTTGTTTTATGTGGGACGAGACGGTGGCTGGACGTGGCGCCAATGAGATGGCTTCGGGATAAGTTAAGTTTTTTGAGCAGCTTGATGAGGTTGTTGAAGAAGTAACAGTGTGGAGTGGCAACTGTGCTGGCCAAAACAAAAATATATTTTTAATAATGGCTTATATGTGGATACTGTCCCAAAAGAAAAATCTACTAGTTATAAATCACAAGTATTTACTTAAAGGCCACACACATATGGAAGTGGATGTAATTCACTCTCTTATAGAGAGAGAAAAGAAAAATCTTCCAGAATTTACCATAGCTACTCCTTGGGACTGGCAACAGTATATTAAAAACTGTTCTAAAACTAATAAACTTAGAGTACTAAACATGGAAACGTAGAATACTAAACATGGAAAAAATGTTACCAATTCTGCTATCGTGTGGATGCAGTTTCGAAAAGAGCAGTGCAGTTCTATGTTTTATAAAACATCTTTTAATCAGGATACTTTCAAACAAGTAAATTCTGTTCGGAATAAACAAAAACAAGTTCTTATACCTACGCCAAATCCCATACGGAATACTGCAAACCCCATTTCAAAACTGAAGTATGATGAACTGCAAAAATTATTACAATGGATACCGTCGACATTGCATGACTTTTATAAAAGTCTGCCTCACGGTGATGTGCCTGACCTTCCCGAAGCTCTCGAAAATTAATTTTTTACAAACTTTTCTTTTTGTACCTGCATCTTTGTCTCTTATAGTATTTTATTACCTATCTTATTAGCGATTTCTACTTGGACAAAAGTATTAATAAAGGATTCGTTTCAATTAATATTACATGTTTTTTTCTTTTCTTTATTTTAAGTCATATTTTTACTAATTTATTTTAAATAATGCTTTTGCTTAAACATTTATAAGTATCAAATTCTAAACGTCATTAGAGGTATATAATGGTACGGTATCATAATACTCTTTTTAAATCGATTAATACAATTCATCTGTAAAGTAGACAACCTTATGTCCGCAAAATCACCCTTGCAGTCATTTTATCGTAGTTTGGTATTTATGTAATAAAACAACGATAAACACAGAACTTAAGAGAATGTAAACAATTTAAATATTTTTTGAACATTATATCTAAATTTGTATCCAAACTTTGAAGCCGCGCGTTTTTGTGCGTCCTGTAAAGTTTTGCATTTGGCATTTAATATTCTTTACCTCTGAGGTACAGACATATTTTTTTTGTTTTTATTTTATTTTTGTCTTTAAGTTTTATATGAGTTTTATTTGATTTTGTCGCTAACTTACTAGAATTTCTTTATTAGAATGAGCTGTAATTACTTATTTTAAAGTTAAACTTTATAATTAGGTAGGTAGATAGATAATGTAGGGTTTTGTAAGGTTTATTACTTCGTTTTGTAAAGGATGGCATAAGTTCAAACTATTGTTTTTGCTGTAACGGTATCTAAATTATCTTAGATTTTTATCTATGTTGATGAGATATTGTTAATTGTTAACCCATTTTGATGGTTATTTTTTAGAAAGGTCGGACATTTGATGGATATTAATTTCATCATGACCCCACTAGTGGTTTTTGACTACTACTAGTACTAGTAGGATATTGATAAAATCTATGTGGGACCATTTCGTAAACATTTGCCATATCTCGCAGCCTTTCGTCCTTCGCTGACGAATGCTATTTGTCTGAGGTTTTTTTTTTGAAATTCGTAAAAATTCAATTAAGTACGGAACAAGTGCCATAACTAAAATCATATAAATAAAAATGAACCTCCACTTTCCTTAGCCATCGCATCAAGCCTATGGACCAATTTTGATAATACTTTTTTTGTTGTAATAGTCATTGTCAGGAAAAGGTTCAAATGAAAGGAAAAAATATTCATAGGTAATTACGACAGGAGGTCTGTCGGCTTACAATTGTTACGGCGGTTACAATTGTTTCCATAGTAAAGACTAAGAAGGATCAAAAGTAGACTGTGACATAGTCTACTTTTCATCCTGTTCACTAAACTAGTTTCCGTGTTAAGGCTCAACAACATTAGTGCGTGGACGTAGTCGCGGGCAGCATTTAGTCCAAAATATACCTTAGAGCAGCCTTTCCCAAAGTGGGCGATAACTCCCCCTTGTGGGCGCTGGAAGCCTAGAGGGGGGCGGTATAAATCTTGAAAAAAATGTTTTTTTTAAACTAGGCGCAACAAATATGTTATTGAGGTTATTGACAAGAAAAAAACGAGGGGGGGGGCGCTACAAAACAACTGATTTTCAAAGTGGGCGTTACATGAAATAAGTTTGGGAACCTCTGCCTTAGAGTAACAAATAATTTTAAAAGGTAAGAAAACTTTTAGAAATGAAATATTAAGAATAAGGATGTATTCGGCTTGCTTTGCGAAAACTAATTACACCCTCGCTTCGAAATGATAAAGCAAAGCCAGTCGTATAGGATATTTTTATTCCGAACAAAATGAAATTCTCGCACATTGACCATTCAATGTAAAATAAACTTTAAAATTATGAATATAAAGTCAAATTTTCAGTTGAGAAAATAGACCAGTAACTGAAATGCGGAAAAATTTTAGTGGATACTCAGCATAAAATAATCCCGGCATAATCTCGGGATAAATCCCATTATTTTGATCATCCCCCGATTGTTCCGCGTAAAGAAAAAAGGAAGCGCGTATGGAAATTGTTATCGTAATTAATGATATTAGATTTGAACTTTATCAGTTTTAAAAAACTCAGTCACGTCCATTAGATCTGAGTCAGTATGTAGCCCTGTGTACATTAGTCAAGTGAGCGATTAAAAAACCGATTAGGTAATATTTAAATATAAAAACAGCTAAAAAGTTCCAATACTGCACGTGTCTTATGAAAGTTGAGCTTAAACAAAATTTAATATACAAATAGGAAACAAAATAGAAAACAAGTAGGTAAATAATTTAAATATTTTCTGCTCTTTATTTTGTAACGCTTATCGGAGTTTGTGGTTCAAATTCCAAAATGTTTGTGGTACACACTATATTATAAATTACATAATGTGACGTAGGAAAAGGGACATTATTTATGGTTATATACCGAACAGAATAGCTTAAATTGTATTTTTTTATGAATTGCCGCCTATGTATTATGCTGATGTATGAACTAAGTATATTCCTTAAAAAGTTTAATCTAAATACGCTACCTATTCAGTTTTTGGATGAAAGATTAGCAAATTTCCATCCTTTCTTACAAACTTTCGCATTTATAATATTACTAGCAGCCTGCCCCGGCTTTGCACGGGTTTAAAATGTACACATAAACCTTCCTTTTCAATAACTTTATCTATTAAAAAAGTGACACCAAAATCCGTCGCGTAGTTTTGATGATTTAAGCATACAAAGGGACATAGGGACAGAGAAAGCGACTTTGTTTTATAATGTGTAGTGATTAGAACTATGATTTGGATTGTTAAAAGGAAGTATTTAGTAACCAATTATATTAAACTAACTGCTACCTGCGGCTTCGCCCGCGTTTTCACAGAAACCCGGTGTGCGATAGGGATTAAAAATAGCCTATATGTTAATCCAGGTCACAATCTATCTGTCTTCCAAATTTCAGACAAATCCGTTCAGCCATTCGAGCGTGAAAGAGTAACAAACATCCATACATACATACTTACAAACTTTCGCATTTATAATATTAATAGGATTTGGACTTTGGATATAAAGTTAAAGAGATAGATGCAGTTTTATAGACATTAGAGTATACTCGAAGATATCAAGCTTTTTTAGATTAATCCGACACTAATTTAAATCAGGACGGAGATTTTGTTTTGATTAAGTTTTAAAATAATATTTAAATAGTGACATACAATTAAAGAAGTGTAGTTAATTTTTTTTAATTATGAAACAACAAAGTTCATGAAGATATCTAGCGTCCTCATGTTTGATGTCTTTCTGAACTTAAATTTAGTACTTTAACTAACCAAATCCTCAGCTTACGGGAATGCCAAAAAGACCCACAGCCACGTCTTCTTTAAGTAATCTTGATGATAAAAGTAATATTTCAACAACTTATAAAAATGTTAAAACAAATTAAACATTAATTCATGATTGCTTAATATTTTATTACATTTAAAATAACAAAGGCAGTTGAACACAGGGTGAAACACATTACTTTGTATTTAGGATAGCTGAATAAAGGTGCGGGGCCAGTTTTCTGCACACCGCTGTAATTATACTGACTTAATTAATACAAAACATTAAAAGTATGGCCACTAACCAAGTTTTAACTTAAATTTTGCATATCAAATTCCTTTATCAAAATTGTAGGTACGTATAGAGAATTCATGAGTCAGGTTTTAGTGTCAATATTTGACCTAGAGGACATGCAATGTTATTGCTTTTTTGCTGAAATATTTTTAAATTAAAATAGGAAGAAGGAAATGAAATAGTCTTTTGTGGGAATATACCTCCTTAAAACTTCTCCTCCTCCAAAAATACCAATAAAAAACTAATACTTAAAATATACCAAGTACTTTCTAACACATTGTTATAACTTTTTGTGTAATGCGTAATATTTTTCACCGTGTTAGTTCTGAGCTCTTTAGCAGAATATAAGCGAACTGTGTACGCACTACCTAGCTAGCGGATTCTGAAATATTATTATAATTAAAATAATAAATATTAATATTCATACCGCATTTATTTCAGTGTTTGTTTCGCTTGTGTTCGGGTTTAGAGTGTAGGGTAATCATACGTACTTAAGAGACTTAACAGCATAGTCTTAAGTTGGCCACGTACCATGACCACCTTATATAGACGTAATGTGCATTTTAGATCAGGAATTAATTAATTAATTTGCCTTCTGATGTCATGTAAAAAAGGACATCTTGAAGTGATTCCTAAAATACGTTTGCTTATTTTGTGCAATGTCAAATAAAAATTACGAAAGTGACATTTTGAAACTTGAAGTACTTCATGGCCCGACATTTATCTTAAAAGCTTAACTACAAGCGGGTAGTTAGCTATCAAAAATCATTTGCCCGCCGCCTACCCGAGGTGTTTAACTAAATTACTTCCCTGCAATGTTTACTTTTAATTCAACATTTTATTTCAAAAGCCTTCGTTAATGAGCATACTGCTTTAAACACTTTACACTGAACCTTTTACGAGGTCATATACTTTTGAAATAATCTTCAAATTAATTCATTGTAGAAATTAAACATAGTTTATAAGTCTGTGAAGACAACTGCTACAATTTTCAAACTTGTTTTTGCATGCATAATTTGTATGTATGTTTGATGGAATTTTTATTACCTCTGATCTCCTATTCCTTTTTATATGATATTGGAAGGCAAACAAGTAGATGGATTTCCTGATGGTAAGAAATTCACGCCGCCTACAGACACCAAAGGTGGTAAAAATGCGTTGCCAACATGAGGCCGGGATGTTAGGAAGTATCTTCATTCCCATATCCCCGAATTATGGATGGATGTTAGGCCTCGAGCAACAGTAAGCTTACCGGCTACCCTACCCTACAAACCGGAACACGTCATGACGTTATGGCGGCGGGAATAGGTAAGGCGGTAGTACCAATCCTGGTTAGACCTGGCGAAACTCTACCACGATCAGGCTAGTCAGATGTCACGGTGCTAGTGACGGTTAGCCTATGCTAACACGGGGACAGATCCTCATGACAGATTTACATAATTCTGTCTTGAGATTAGTCGCAACAACCCCAAGCGTTTTAAATGTATCTAAAGCAGATATCAGAAAGCACACTGCCGCCGCATACCGCTCCCGCATAAATGCAATTTTTTTAGATTAACCTTGAAATATCACCGCACGGGGATGCGGTGGCGGTTATACTTTGCGGCTTTTGTATACAAATTAAGATTTTTCAGTACAAAGTTGAAATGCAGTGTGAAATCCACATTAGACATTTTTGCTATCAGTTTAGATTAGTGACGATCTATTACAATATTTGTGTCTTATTGATAAATGATCTATCTACTAACAGGAAATATATATTGGATATATTGGATATATATATGTGTGTGTTTATCTGGGTGGAATCGTGAAAGTCGAATGAGATATACTCCCCATTTACCGTTTATATCAATAGCCTTATTGAATGACAATGCAAAATATTGGGCATATCTGATGCCGGAATCAGAAGGTCGCTATAGAAAATCTCATAACTCTGCGATACCATTTTGTATGTATGAAAAGGGTAATGATCGTGGAGGAAGCCAGAAGACTCGTGAGATTTGGTACTCGAATTTCTCTACCTACCCTGTAAACGACTTGACGTGAAAATATGTATGTTAAAGGTGTACTTATAAAGGTAAGGCAGGTACTTCTCAATTTTACTAGTGGCCTTACAAATAAAAGGTTTTTGTTAGAAACTTATTTGTATAATCTTTGCAAATATTTTAATAGTTATTCTGCTATTAGGGTTTGCCCCAAAGCTAAAAATTCAATCCTATTTATAATTTATATTTGTATCAGAGAACTATTACTTCTTGATTTATAAATATTCATTTACATACAAACCCAATCCATTCTATTTCTTATTACAGAAATTACAATCTGAAGAGTTCCCTGTTAAAATACAAGTCGGCTATAGACTTAATTAGAACACCTTTTCAAAATGAAGCAATTTTTGGGATACTATAAAATGGTTTTAACGACCTCAGCTTCAGCACAACCCTTGTGGTATTTACCGGGGGAAATTAGAGTTAAAATAAATACGAGCGTCCGAAACAATTTGCATCTAGATGTGACATTAGAGCGGTCATCTTTTTGGCGAGTTACGACAGCTCAAATTAAAGGAACTTTGTATGAGATGATTAAGTCCTTTGTCCTAAATTTAATGAAAGGAAATAAGAAAACTAGATGTTGCCTGCGGCTGCGTGTTAAAGTTATTAAAAGTAATGTAAAAGCGTAAGAATTGGCCTATGTGTCTCTTGACTATCTTCGGTAATAGCACTGGCTTACAAAAACAAATGTTTGGTTTGATGTGGCTCTGTTCGCATCTGTAGTCGGTTAAGTAGGTAGTATGAATTACATTGTTGCTGCTAGATGTCGGCTGACAGCTCTAGTTTACCTACAATTCTCATTTTAACTTTTTTCTGGTTTTATCCAAATCCAACCCGAATTATAATTACTTTTATGACAATAATGTATAAATATAAATTATCCAGTACAATCTCACTTAAGAAAATCCCTTAAATTTATATATATTGTAATTTTTTTCTTAAAGTATCTTCACGCCCATATCCTCCAAGAGCCAGGCAGAGGCACAACCAGGGCACCCGCGACTAGCCGAAGACACTAAGTCCCATAATGTGATAGGTGGCAAGTCTATCGCACCGGGCGCTTATCTAATCCCGAGCAACGTTTTTTTTTGGAAAGACACAATTATATTTTTGTTGCCCGACTCGGGATTCGAACCCGGGACCTCATGCAGTCAAACCCAACACCTGTACCGCTAGATCACAGAGATGACTTTTTTCTTAATTTATAATTTCCAAAATATATAATGTATTTGCTTTGCTTTCTCTAAAATATGTATTTCTTTTCGATTTTATGAACAAGAGCTGATATGAAAAAAGTGACTAGATTTCTCATATCAGCTCACCAAATACACCCAAAATCAGGTATAAAATCTTAGGCACCAAAATGAGTGCAGGCCAGTGCTATAATTCAAGGGAAGCAAAGTTACAAAACCTCTTAGAAATTATAGAGAAATCGATTAATATACATAAAAATCAACTTGTTGCACTTAGGGAGTGCTGGCAGAAATGAAAATACCGTCGTGGTCAACTAATTACGGACACTCTTTGGTTAAACCGATTTTGTGAATTTATTTTTTATTTTCCAACGAGTCTAAACCATATTCCATATCTCTTACAGGTATAATTAGTCATTTATGTGCCCGATTATACAAACAATAACAACTTCTTAAACATTAAACCTCTTTACAGTATAGCTGATAGATTATTGTAGTGCTATTTGTTCAAATAATGCTGGCTGACCATTTAATTAGGGACACTGAGATATTGCGTTCTATTTTCAAAATTTGAATCTCAATACTTTTTTTAATTCTTCTCTTATTGTTTCGTGGTAGTTTTGGCGGCAAACCTTGATATTTATTTTAAGTTTTGAAAAATGTTTTGAAGAAAAATGGGTAAAAATAAAAGTTGCGATCCAACACTACGAAAAATTATCATGAAGTTTGTTGTCGAGCATGGTTGGCCATACCGAAGGATAGCAAAACATTTAAATTGTTCAAAAACTATGGTATACAATGCAGAGCAACATGTCAGACG
>NJDC01005425.1:163779-183722 GCA_002245475.1 Calephelis virginiensis
TTTTATGATTTACCTTTCACAAAAAGCGCACAATGCTGATGAAATATACTTGAATATTATTGAATTGATAAGAAATATTGGAAAGCAAACAAGCAGACGGATTTCCTGATGGTAAGAAATGCATGCCACCTAGAGACACCAAAGGTGATGATGCTGCGTTGCCAACTTGAAGTTGAGGTGTTAAGCCTCCAGCAAAAATAAGTTTACCGCCTACATTACCCTCCGAACTGGAACACGACAACGGCAAGCGCTGACGTAATGGCGGCAGGAATAGGTAAGACGGTAGTACTAGTCCGGGCGAGTCGCCGCTCACCACTTAGTCAGAAGTGACGGTGTAAGTGACGGTAAATCTATGCTCGCTTTTTACGAGCGGCCTGGCAGGAAGGCAGATGGTTTATTCTGTTAAGGAGACCGGGACAACACGGGGAAAAAGGAAAGCGATGTAAAAAATTAAAAACAAACTTACGCAGTTCCCGTTGCAGAATAATATTGTAACTAGAGCCTTGGCATGGTATAATAACTTTTGAACAGATGGATTAAATCCTTTTTTTTTGTTTCAAAACTGACGTGATCGAGATGATCCTTAGCAATATTAAATATCTATAAGTTTTGTCGGAGGCTATTGAAAATTTTTAATTTTAGGATTTTTTCCTTAAATATTTGTGGGAATAAATATAATTTTTTTTGGGTCTGGCTATCATGTCAATGTATTTTATGTATGAGCATTGGTAACTAAGACACACAGCGCTAGCTGACCCAGCGGACTTGGTTCAAGTGACACTCTTTGCCTACCCTGCTCTTTGAACATGCCCTGAAGTAATGCACGTAGTATCTACACGTAAGATGACTATAAAAACCAAAAACATGTTTTGCTGCCCCCTTTTCAATGCCTGTATTTTCTTTCCATATTTTAAATTTAAAATATTGAACTACAACTTTTTTTTATTTTAAGCTTAAAGTAACATGCCCATTATCTTGATGCGTGGCTATCTACAACTGTGCGATTCCGAAGACATTTCTTACCCCGTACAACACCTTTGTGGAATCAGTTACCGAGGGCGGTATTCCCAAACGATTATGACTTAGGAACCATCAAGAAAAAAGCGTACCTACTCATTCTTTAAAGGTCGGCAACGCATCTGTGATACTCCTGGTGTTGCGGATGTCCGTGGGCGGAGGTGATCACTTTCCATCAGATGACCCACTTGCTCGTTTGCCTCCTCTTCTATATGAAAAAAAGTTTCATTATAAGCAATAAAATAAAATAGATTTGCCCACATTACGGTTGGGTCAATCTTATATTTCGTCCAAGTATATTTAAATTAAACGTAAGCTGTATATGTCAAGCCACAAGAACTATGTTTCGATAGTTTACTAATGTCAATTTTTCAAAGTTACACCTTCTTCTCTTCTCGTGAAAAATATATCCCTAATTTTGTAATCCAAACATAAAGTAACGTAGAAAACGTAATATGGTAGGTAAAGTTAAAGGACTTTGTAACTTATTGTCGTTCCTTGAACAAAGACAGCGGAAATTGCTTTTAAAAAACTTTAACCGTCAGTTAAAAGATCTGTAATTGTATACACTTACTGCGCCGTTAGACGTATTTCAAAGAAGTAAGCTTTGACTTGTAATGTCCCTGAACACAACAGCTGAGTACATCGGCCAATGCTGATTGTTTAATAATAAATAATAAAAAATACAAATTTATCTATTACCAAATATGCTTACTTATCAATTACGTACAACTCAACGATCAACCATATAGATTTATAAAATATTTTAAAACATTTTATAAATTAATATGCTTATTATTAACTTCAGAAATTATTCTATTATTTATTCCAACCCCAAGTAAATTACATGTTTAGTCAACGATATTAACATCTAGATATACATGTATTATTATCATCGAGATTCAGAAATACAGATATATAAGGTTAATAAATTAATGCTCTAAATTATGAAAAATAAATAAATAATAATACTTAATTTTTCAGCAGATCCTTACTTTAGTTCAATTTTCGGTGCGCGCAATGCTTGGATATTAGCTGAACTATACATCAATACATATTTTTAACAACAGAAAGCAATTATTTTTGTATTCATTTATTCTTTTTAATTATTTTCATGTTTGCAGATAAGTATTTTTTTAATAAGAAGAGGTAAACGAGCAAGTGGGTCACCCGATAGAAAGTGATCAACGTTGCCCAGTTTCCTTGTCGGAATATTGTTAGCTAATTTGAGAAACAGGGTAAATTCTTGTTAGAAACGAACGGAAGTCCCGTATACGCAAAGTCTCTTCAAATGAGTCTATTCTCATTTAAATCCAAACTAATAATTTCTCACACATCCGACCATTTCTGCTACAGGAGCGGGTAATTTATAAAATCGTTGGCCAGAGTACATATCCAGTGTGTACATGGGCAAGTTGAGGTTAACGACTCTGGACTCGACATGTTTGATGTGACAATTATTAAATACAAATAAACTTATTGATGCATAAAACATACATATACTACGGAATCATATTTAATTCTTAGTAATGGATTCTGTGTGCGTGTTTCTCTTACAGTACTGATTTTAATACTTGTTTAGTATCGAGCCCTTCATAATATTTTGCGAAAACTCAGAAAATTATCGATTTGAGAAAATAAATAAATACCTGTATAAAAAATTTGTTTAATTTTGGGTGTCGGGATAACCCATTACTGGCTAATGGTTATTAAATTATTTTACCATAAAACAAAAATTAAGAATGGAATGACAATAGTTATAGAATACGTTAATTAAAAAGGTGCCAAAAAATTGTAAAAGCATTTTGAGTTATATTTAATAGTGCATAATTTTTACATTCTAGGTGAAAAATTGCGATTTATTTAGTGTATCTCAAAAATTACTAGGTGGATTTTGATACAATTGATGTGGGAGCATTTCGTAACCCTTTGCTATCTTTAAAAAAAACTTTATCAAATCGCGACGTGGTATTTACTGAAAAAGATGGAGTCGATTTTTGGTCAGTTGGTCAGTTTTACTGCTCTTAATTATTTCTAACTAGCCGCCCGCCCCGTCTTCGCACGGGTATATAATATATACATAAACCTTCCTTTTCAATCACTTTATCTATTAAAAAATCCGCATCAAAATCCCTTGCGTAGTTTTGAAGATGTAACATAGGACCATAGGGACAGAGAAAGCGACTTTCTTTTATGCTATGTACCTAGTGATAATGCATTCTGCTTGTATACTATGATACAAAACATTACGCAATAAAAAGAGGTATTACTAAAATATACCAATCTGTGGAAGGAACAAGCAGTCTGTATGTCTGCCTGAACGTGGGAACAAGTCATTTCCAAGTATTTAAATCTTATCAACCCATGTTCTGCGAACCGTACAATTACATCTGCTGAAACAAAAAAGTTAATTCATAAATTCGCATTGCATAACCGACGGATCCACGTCCGTTGGACGCACATGTGCGGACAAGTGTTAACTATGTACGCACTTAAATTATCTAGAATGTTCAGGGGATACAATATTAAAGATTGTACTGTTTTATGAAATAGTTTGTAAAATAATAAGTATATTCACACCCATGTTTCCGAAGGGGATAGGCAGAGGCACAACCAGGGTACCCACGACTAGCCGAAGGCACTAAGTCCCACAATGTGATAGGTGGCAAGCCTATCGCTAACCGGGCACATATTATCCAATCCCGAGCAACATTTGTTTTAATAGAAAATTGGAAATACCAAATTTTCTTTTTGTTGTCCGGGATTCGAACCTGGGACCTCATTAAGTCAAGTCCAACACTTGCACCGATAGACCACAGAAATTCGTAAAATAATGTTTTGTATAATGGCATGCGTTTTCCTTAGGGCAATCAAAAGCACATAGCTTTGTTGAATAGTCATTGCGCGTAAGCGATAAGGATGTATAGGGCTGTTCCAGTCAGCTTTGCTCTGTTAAGAAAGCCAATGCTTGTGCGGGAGAGACCTTCAAATGTCAATTATGTATTTCCCGTATATGTACAACATGTATGTATAGAACAAACATAGAAACAAACCTACATCTGTATTTGTATGTGTATGCATTTTCTATAATAAATCAGAGAAACTGACTCATTTTATAATTGTATCAACACGTCGCCTGTAGAAATCAAATATGCTAACTCTGCTTGCCTCACCAGAAGATCAAAATGTTGAAGCTTCTTCTTAAGTTCAAGGAGCACGAAGTGCTACGGGTTTGCCCAATCTGCAGGAGTTTGACTGACTATAGTACCTATTTCCGTTTATTTAATTTTTGACAGCAGATACATACATTAATGCAATACGAATATAAGATAGCTAAATTAGCTTTACATCTTCAGAAGTTCACAACTAGACTAAGTGTAAGTACTTTTCCCCGTGTTGGTCCGGGTTCCTTTGCAGAATAGACCACTGCGGACTGCCTTCCTGCTAGGCAGCCCGTAAAAGGCGAGCATAGGCTTACCGTCACTAATACCATGATATCTGACTAGGTGCTGAGTTTCGCAGCGACTCACCCGGATTGGTACCACCGCTTTAACTGTTCCTGCTGCAATAACGTCATAACGTGTTCTGGTTTGGAGGGTAGAGTGGAAGGTAAACTTACTGTTGCTCGATTCCTAATGTCCCGGTCTCAGGTTGGCAACGCACCATTGCCACCTTTGGTGTCTCTAGGCGGCGTGAATTTCCGTCTGCTTGTTTGCCTTCCAATATCATAAAAAAAGTGTAGTGGGTTACTATAGTAGAAATACTAAATTATTTTTCAGTAGCGATATTTTTGACAAGGAGCTATTTGAATATCTTCCATTGGTAACATCCAGCTAAACGAAACAAGTCCCATCTGTAACGTATCTACAATAAAGCAACAATAATAAAATAAAACTCAGATACATGACGGAAGTTAATCATTATGTTCACAACAAACATCTGTTGGAGATCACACGCAAATTTAAATCATGATTTCATTCATGGCATCGCGAATAATTAAGTCATCATACGTGGAGGATAAACGGTAGCTTGACTAACATTGCGGTAGCTTGTTCGCAGCATTCCATAGAGGAATTTGGCTGGATGTAGATATTTTGGCTTGATGGTGTGGATATTTTTTGACCGTCTTGTTGGTCGAGTGGCTAGCATACACGCCTAACTACATCAATCAACCGTTAGCCTCGGGTTCGATTCGCAACGGGCAGGCATTTGTATGATGAACATTTAGATTCGGGGTCTGGGTGTTTATTAAAATTTATTCTGGTATCCATTTAAGTATTAATATGTATTAGTATCGTTATAATCCATAACATCAACGCTTGCCGTTAATATGGTCCGATTTGTAGGGTAAGCTAGCCGGTAAACTTACTTAGCTCGAAGCCTAACGCAACGCATGTTGGCAACGCACTAATACCAGCTTTGGTGTCTCTAGGCGGCGTGAATTACTTACCATCAACCGTCTGCTTGTTTGCCTTCTATTACCATAAAAATAAAATATTGCGGTTGCAATCCACGTGCACGTTAAAGTCAACCTTTTGAGGATCCTTCGTTATCCGAAGTACACGCTTCAAGTGTGTCTTTAGGTGGATATTTTTTTTGCATTCTGTTCATGCTAAAAGACAGCCAATAAGCACATAGATCTAATGGTAAAAGATAACCGTGGCCTATAGACACCATAGATGTTATAGGTGCGTCACTTTGTAATGTAATAAAATGTGTGTAATGTCTGTAAATAGGTGCGACTGTCGCCGGGGTGTAAGGCCAAATGTCTACCGGTAACCCTACCCTCCGGATTGCAACATGACGATTATTATCGTGGCAGGAATAGGTGAGGTGTAAGATTTACCCTGACAAGGTGCTGCACATCACACTACCACTAGTGGTCTTGTTGGTAACGTCTTTGGCCTATGCTCGCCTGGTAGAACGGCTTTTTTTTATGATATTGAAAGGCAAACAAGCAGACGGATTTCCTGGTGGTAAGAAATTAACGCCGCCTAGAGACACCAAAGGTGGTAATGGTGCGTTGCCAACTTGAGGCCGGCAAGTTAGGCCTCGAGCAAAAGTAAGTTCACCGGCTACCTTACCCTCCAAACCGGAACACGTCATGACGTTATGGCGGCAGGAATAGGTAAGGCGGTGGTACCAATAAGAGTCAGATGTCACGGTGTTAGTGACGATAGACCTATGCTCGCCTTTGACGAGCTGCCTGGCAGGAAGGCAGATGGTTTATTCTACGCAGAAGACCCGGACTACACGGGGATACGATGGGTGATGTTAGAAACGGGACAGGCTTACTCAAATGATCTTGTTTTCTGGGAATCCTAAACAGTTTGCACTCTTTAGGCCTATCGTCAGGATATACACATTAACTGTACAGCGACAATTCTCTGGTATTAGCCTAATATGGTAGTGTATGGTAGATAGGGTAAAACTTGATCGTTATAATTTTTGTTTAAATTAACAAGTGCTAGCCTAGTAGTAAATATGAAGCATAACGTAATAAGTGTAATATATTTTAACGAATTTATATGTAAACATTTATAAATAACAAAAATAAAAACTACAATTTATTTAATTAAGTTATTTTATAGTTATATTAAGATATTTGCACACATGTGGCATAATATGTTGCTAGGAATAAGTATTCTGTAACAACTTTTAAACACACATATTCCGCAAATAAATTAATTTCATTTTTAATAATAAAAGTTTTTTTTTAATTTGTAGAATAAGAATAGAGAATAGATTGTAGAACAATTATCATCACTAAGCTATATCATTTTTTCGGCGTAAAGATGTTATATAACCACATCGGATAAACTTAAAAAATGTTGACTTTGTTGTACGTTCTGTAAAACCTGACAACCTGATACTCTATGTCAACACCGGGCCACTTGACCAGGCGTTAGGATGATGAAGATATAATTAGCACAATGTAGTAATTTAGATTTAGTGGTGGAGACGATTAGGCGATACTGCTACTACTGCCTTATTTTTTTATTCCTGCATTTTTAAGGTCTGCTTTCACTATTATCATATACCAGTCTGGGGGTTAACCGGTAAACAAGAATTATTTTTTAAAATGATATTGGAAGGCAAACAAGCAGACTGATTTCTTGATCCCGACCTGAGGTCGGGATGTTAGGCCTCGAGAAAAAGTACGTTTACCGGCTACCTTACCCTCCAAACCGGAACACGTCATGACGTTATGGCGGCAGGAATAGGTAAGGCGGTGGTACCAATCCGGGCGAGTCGCTGCGAAACTCTACCACCTAGTAGTATGCCACGGTCTTAGTGACGGTAAGCCTATGCTCGCCTTTTACGAGCTGCCTGGCAGGAAGGCAGATGTTCTATTCTACAAAGGAACCCGGACCAACACGGGGGGTAATTAAATTTGCACAAAGGATTGATATTAATTATTACACATTTTACACTATTTTCCCTTGCGTAAAGAGTAGCGAGTGCCAAGTATTATAGTTTTGTGTCCCCACGTTAATTGTATTCTTTTCATACAAACACGCTGGTTTCAGAGACTTTTAATACCGCCTTCGGATAATGCCTGAGTGATTTAGTCGTCCAGAATAGTAAAATAGTAGTAGTAGAATGTCCACCTACATCTCCGAAACCGGCGTGTTTGTATGAAAAGGGTTATGAATGTGAAGGAAGCAAGACAGGTTTGTCAGGATCGTGAGGTCTGGCACTCGATACTTTCTGCCTACCCCGTAAGGGACTTGGCGTGAAGATATGTATGTATGTATGTATGTATCTCTCCGGATACCTGCAACAATCCACATTCGCATTGTATACCTATTTTGTCAATCTTTCTTCTGACTTATTTTTCACATGATCGAACCAACGACCCTTTCTCATTTTTACACCAACACTTTCTTTCAGTCGTGCTCTTTTTATAATATCACTGTAGTTTTCTTAGCATTCTTACGCCTCTTACATAAGAATTAGCTTTCGTAACTGTAACCAATGTTTGAAGCTCGGACGATGCAAAGTCGAAAATTATAGCAATTAGCAACATGTGTATGAAGCACAGCAACATGTGTATGAAGCACACATCTCACCACTTGGTCATCCAAACATTTCCAATTCTATTCTGGTATTCCAATCCTAAACTTTGGAGACATTTGTCCAGGCACAAGATAAACAAGCTTGCTGATAACACACAGCTCTGCTTAACACCAATGTTAACGTTAAACCAAGGTGGTATATTGATATACATCCGTAAACATGCTTTACAGTCTAAGCATGGATATATTAACCTTGTCTGAAAAAAGATAGAGGTCAAACGACTAACCCACTTTATTCGTCTAGGAATCGAATTTAAACAATGTTTTTGTATTAGAAAGAGCGCACTTCCGAGAGGGTACTACTGCAACCAAGTATGGATCTGATAATGGAAGCCAAGGAAAGACTAGAAAAATATTCGTTTTTTTATATCTAGATGACTTAGTTATTGAAGACGAAGTCTGTCTTTCGCTTAAATTATATTAACTATCGCTAAAGTATGTCCAAGGATGTTGCAATAAGCGCAACGGTTAGACTAATATCCTATATAATTTTTGTAAAACAGTACAAGCGTTTTATAAAAATATCTAGTCTTACAAAACATTAGAAAGCGCAACGGAAAAGTACAATAAACCCGAAGTTTATTGTAGACAAGAGCCGCCTCTTGCCGTTACATCTCTCTTTATGACAATAATCCGCGCTGAGCGTTTTATAAATTTTAACCGTCTTATTATAAGTCACGAGGGTTCAAAACTTCCAACAGGGGAAACATTTGTGGTTTTGTCTTGCATTGGTATATTCTATTTTAATTTCACCACATTTGCCAGGGATATATACTAAGGATGAAAAAAAACATCCTACTTTAACCGTTCATCTTCGCCTTATCACCTAACCATGTAACACTAATAAGACTTTTAGTTCTGCTCCTCTTATGAGAGGCTGGAAAATCTCAAAAAAATGAAAAAGGTTGTAGTAGGTAATAGTTGTACAACCTTGGACATTTGTAGTTTTATGATATTCGAAAGCAAACAAGCAGACGGATTTCCTGATGGTAAGAAATTCACGCCGCCTAGAGACACCAACGGTGGTAATGGTGTGTTGCCAACCTGAGGCCGGAATGTTAGGCCTCGAGCAAAAGTAATTTTACTGGCTACCTTACCCTCCAAACCGGAACACGTCATGACGTTATGGCGGCAGGAATAGGTAAGGCGGTGCTACTAATCCGGGTGAGTCGCTGCGAAACTCTACCACCTAGTTATACTGCCATAAGGCATATTTATAAACCCTGAATAACGCATCTGATAGTTGTAGTCAAAAATTGTGACGTGAAACAAATGACTGGTGAAATAGACTTATGATGATGAAAATTCTTTAGCTAACTAACTAAACTATTAAAAAGTGTTTAAATTAGGTCAGTTGCCCGGTTTTCTGTTACCTTTTTTTTAAATTTAAACATGACATAAAAATAATAATGCCTTAATAATTATTATTAATATAGCTTAATAAAAAAGGAACAGCGGCTTTTGGTTTTTTTAACTCAAACTTATCTTTTAGTATTTACTGAATGAAATTATCAAAAAATTTAAGCTTAGTAAAACTGCAAAAAGTGCGACTACGATTATAAAACCGTATCGATGATAGCATCACCCTAAGTATTTACCTCGATTTTCTTGGGATACTAGCATCAGGTCCAGATTTAGTGGCAACGGGTTAGATACGCTACGTACATGCGTACGCTCTTTTTAATAGAATAAGTTTTTTTAAAATCTGTTTACAAAAAAAATACGGAGAAACCGATAAACATACATATAGAAATGTAGGAGTCAAACATACAATCTCCTATGTTTTTTACTTTGCATTAAAAGTTTATGTCTAACTGAACTGATCACTTAAAGATTTTCGATATGTTTCACGAAAACGAGGTGGATCATCTTTTGCTTTAAGAAGTTTGTGTAAATATATGGAATAAACGAAATACTACAGAGAAATATAATAATAACGATTGATGACATAAAATAAATACTTAACCCTATCGTTGCCCATGGCAATAGCGAAAACCGAAATCCCACAGCCGATTTATGTAAGCGAACATCAAAGTGGCTATAACAAAGTAACCCTAAAAACATAATGAGACGGCAACAGACGCAAGTGCTGCCGTTCGCAGGATCCCGTAGCAATTTCGGGGATCTCATAAATATGTATAAGGCGGTACTCTTCTTTTCCTTTACTTATCAATTACTGGGTCGTTTAGACACGCGGGCTGCCGGGCGGAAAATATGCCAACGTATTGCAAGGGTTAACGCTTTTGTACCGCTCTTTGATGCTACTGAAGCTTGTATACACATTTGATTGTACTGAATTGTTTTCAATAAATAAAAGTAAATGTTTCCTGAATTTGTTTATTTATTATGTATTTAGATGACTGTCTTTATTTCAGTTTATTATTGCGTTTTTCGGAATGTTAAAAATGAAACGAAAAACAAATATTATGTAATATTAATAAATAATAAATAAATATCATTTAGACAAGTCACACAAATTGAATCTAACCTCAAAGTAAGCAAATTATATACTTGTGTTATGGGAAATACTTAAATAGATACCAGAATAAATTTAATAAACACCCAGACCCGGAAATGCAGACATTTAAATGTTCATCACACAAATGCCTGCCCCCGTCGGGAATCGAACCCGAGCCTCACAGTTGGTCAATGTAGTTAGGCGTGTCCGCTAGCCACTCGACCAACGAGGCGGTCTATTTAGATTATAGAAATTCACATATTGTTGTTAATCCGGGTCTTCTGTGTAGAAGAGACCAACTGTCTTCTTGCCAGGCTATTCATGAGAGGCGAGCAGCGGGTCAATACCAACAAGATTACCTACTGGTCGTAGAGTGCCATGCTGCAATTCTTTTGGGTAGATATTGTAGTCATTATCCTTAAATCCTCATGGATTATATAAACTACAATAACACTGGCCACTACATTAAAAAAATTAGAACTTCGAAAGAAAAAGAGGATTGTCAGAGAGGAAGAATGGGAAAACAGAGAAGAAGTGAGTTTTGGCGCCATTGTGAATGAAGATGGTCGTATTTTTTTCATAATTATTGAATTTAGTGTAAAACACGAGTAAAATTGGTTAATTTAAATGGAAATTAGTTTAATTTTATTCAGTGAAAGTGCACAATTGAAATAATCATGAAGAAATTAGTGTAATGTCAATTTCCTCGCTGCCGCCAAATCTCATAGACGAGCTTGTGTAACGAAACCACCGTTTTACTCAAGACCAGACATGACTTTGTAAATTAGTAACTAATAACCGAAATAAAGAACGAATACGGAAGACATGAATTGAAAATATATAACAAGAAAAAGATTTATTAATATGGAAGACGTGGCTGTATGGACTGAGATCCTTTGCCAAAACAACAATTAGAGAAAAAGTTCAGTACCGAAATGTTTATAATGTGAGCTACATACTACTGGGCAAACATATTCCTAAGTTCAATGTTACCTTACAGCCCGGTGAAGTTGTACAAATCTCGCGGTTAGCAACATATTAGCCAAAAAAAGGAAATAAGATGAATAACTCAAGTCAGCTCAATAACTTAACACAAAGGACACAAGGTAAAAGGAAGGGGTGCATTTAGTAATTGACTCAACGCTGGTGTTTTTATTATTGCTACGTCGAAGCTTGCTGGTGATATATTATGGCATAATAATAAACTAGTATTTAGTTACCAAACGAGCTTTTGGATAAAAGTGCAAGATTGTCATAGCCACAAAGA
This sequence comes from Calephelis virginiensis, assembly GCA_002245475.1. NCBI lineage: Eukaryota > Metazoa > Arthropoda > Insecta > Lepidoptera > Riodinidae > Calephelis > Calephelis virginiensis. The sequence goes on from NJDC01005425.1 coordinate 175,601, forward strand.
GGAAGTTTCTATATAAATAATTGTATGTTGCTTGATGGATAACAGTAGTTTTAATACTTGCATTATATCTAGATTATATGTGTCCGAGTCCTATAAAATAATACACTCATGTGAACCTTCTAACTTATGATTTTGCTCTATCCTCCAATATCATAATGGGACTGACTTTTCTTAATCTCTACACTACATATAACTATATGCTCATTAGGTTACAGGATCTACCACCTAACCTATTCCTGCCGTCACAATGGCAGTGTCATATATCCTACCTGAGGGAAGGATAGCCGGTAGACTTGCACAATTGGTCGAGTAGCCTCAAGACAGTAAAGCAAGTTAATCATCCACCATCATCAACATCCATGGTTACATTTCACAATCAAGAGAGCCGAGTGCTTGTGCGCTTTCTTTTCACATACAAAAGTGAATATATGTACGAACTATAAACTCGTCGCACAAAATACAATAAATTGATGAAGAATATTTTTTAATGTTCGAGTATTAGTATGAAGGCACATCTTGTTAAATTCAGATCCAGATTTTCTGATTCAGAACACGCTTTCACGGAAACTATACAAGTAGTACTTATACTTGACGACATTAGTATTAAACTGCCACCGGATCGGAGTTCCAGTCTCACACTGATCCATACAGATTCGGGTTTGGTTTCTAATTAATTAAAGTGAACATGCATTATAGTAGATTATAGATACATAGTCTTGCATTATATCGTACATTTACAATACGATCTCTTTTTAACCTAATCAAAAAAACAAGGAGGTTCTCAATTCGGCCAGTATATATTTTTTTGTATGGACACCGATTTCTGCGAGGTTTCTGAACCGATTTACGTAATTCTTTATTTTTGTTTGTTTCAGGTAGCCCCATTAGTTTTTATTTTATGAGTATTTTTTATCTACTTTCACCTATTCCGATGTTTTTTTTATAATTAAATTAAATCATATTAGCAATAATCTAAAAAGGATCGAATTAAAATAACTACGTTAATAAAAACCGACTTCAAAACTAAAAAGTAAAAAATGATAAAGATTTAATATTAATTATACCTGTTATTTATATATGCTATTTACTAATAAATTTGAAGTCGGTTCCAAAGAATGTAGTTATTTTTATTATCCCTCGGAAACTCTCTCCGAAGCCAGCTTGTTTGTATAAAAAGTGTAATTAGTATGGAAGCAATCAGTCGGGTCTGTAAGGATCATGTCATTTCGCACTCGAGACTCTCTGCATCCCAAACTGGATATCGTACCCGGCACCTCAAGAAGTCATGTCCAATGCTGGACCACTAGAACACAGAGGCGATAAGAAAAGAAAAGAAATGAAGCTATCAACTAAGCAACACTGGCGACCAAGTAAATTGCACAAAATGAGTTTTTTTTCACGCTCTACAAGCGAGTACAGTAGTAGGTATTATTTAAATTTTGAGCTTCGGCTATATTCGTCAAATCCGATATCCGAATGTATTTGAAAGATATCTAAATAGATTTATTATTACATAATTAATCGTTTTGCACAAGCGAGTACAGTAAGTAGTAAGTACTATTTAAATTATGAGCTTCGGCTATATTCGTCAAATCCGAAATCCGAATGTATTTGAAAGATATCTAAATAGATTTGTTATTACATAATTAATCATTTCGCTTAAATTTAGATTAGGTCAGCGAATTTAAAAATAAAAGTATAAAGTGTAAAAATAGTAAAAAGTGTAAAGCCGAAGCTCATAATTTAATTAGTAGTACTATACACAGTTGTTTTAGTCTTCCGTAGTTTTATTTACACAAAAATATCACTTGAAAACTATCATCATACCTTAACCCTAAGCCCCCAGGCGCCAAACCCCACATTTTAAACTGAGGGGAGAATTTCATTGCAAAAAATTCCCGACAATTTTACGCTGCGTACAAAACAGTCCCCGATGTCCCCGAGGTAGTTTCGATTCCTATTCGATTATTGCAGGGTTAAACATTATTGATATTGCCCATTGAAAGTTTATTGAGTTTTTTTTAATTTGTACGGTCCATGTGGCGAGGGACGGGTTAAGATGTTATCGTTGATTTATGCTAGTTAGGTCTAATGACATGTATTCATGTACTTCAGTTTTTTTGTAAAGAATACTGGTGATATGTGTATGATGTGTGATGATGAAGGGAAACCATCTTTGGATGATGTATACTATAAGCACAGTAAAAATGCAAAAATCCGACTTATATTTTAATAGGCTAGTAAACATTTATGTAAACAAAAATTAAGTAGCAGCATCAGTATATTGTTTATTTTGCTTAGAGCATACAAAAGGCACTGGTGACGCTTCTATACTACTATATGGTGTTACTATAAATCTTCATTCAGGTCGGAACGCAACCCCACGCGGTATTTTCCTCGAATACCTGGTTCCTTCGTCAAAAAGCTCGAAAATACATTCATACAATCACATGATTTTTTTAAATTACGTTAGAAATGACGGCCAAATCGATAAACAAATATTAAAACAATATAGGAGTCGAATATGGAAGTTTCTCCTGTTTTTGAATTTTTTTACTAAAAAATTAAGAGACGTATTAATACTAAAAACACTAAACAATAAAATTGTATTTCATTATTTTATTTGTTCCTGTATTCGAACAGAATAGACCATATTCCTCTCTGCTTGTTAGCTCTTAAGAGGTGAGAATAGTCATAGGTTAAATGAGCCATTACCAACATTACCTAGGATTCCACCGCTTTACCTATTCCTGCCGTAACGACATTGTCATGTTCTGGCCCAGAGGGTAAGGTAGCCTAAAGACTTGAATACAATTCTCACCCGATCTAACAGACAGTGACGCATCTTTGACGTCAATGGTTTCTGTAGGCCATGGTGGTGTCTTACCATCAGGTTGTGTATGCATATTTTGTTGACTTATTATTATTACCACATTAAATATGTTAACCAGTGATTCATACTAATTCACAGAAACAATAAACTAGAAAAAAAAGACGGGTTGCACTCTGGGAGTGACAGCAGAAGTGAAAACTTGAATATTAACGTTGTGCATTTTTGATATTTTGGAATGGTTGGGGAAATTTTGCACGAATTGCTTTAATTATAAGTATGAAAGTACTATCATTTATGCACAAATATTATTTTCATATCAATAACCTGCGTTTGGCTTGACAAAAACTCGCTAAAGTAAGACCACGTGACGGCTAGGAGCGTAGTCATATTATCTGTACAACGAACATTGCTCGTCTACACATAAAGCTTATTTTCAAGATGGAACAAATAAAACAATGTCTGTTGATATTATACGTATCTGCTATCTGTGAGAATGTAATGGTAGATATATAGCGGCGTATTATCCATTGCGCATCCTATACTCTTCGGAAATATCTAAGCAATACAAAAATAGCAATGAATCTAGGTTTTATTTCAGATCTCGCGCCGTTTTATTCGTGCATGCGCAGTGCGCCGTTTTACGTTCTGACGATCTGACGCGAGTTCAGAAGTTTTTACCCTTTCCAAAAAAAGTGCGCAACGCTGCGAAAGAAGTTTTCACTTCAATAATAAATTTAATAAATACTCGGATATCGAAATGCAATATTCATCACTTAAAACCAGCCTCCGACGGTAATCGGACTCCAGCCTCGCGTATGATCGATGGCGTTAGGCGCATACGCAATAAGGTGGTTAAATAGTCTAATACGATAACTTAAATTTAGAGAATCATGGAGTAGTTATTATTATTCGGAGTGGTTTTATTAGGGTTTCCACACGTTTTAAAACATTGATTGGAATCCGTGTGAAACGTAGATTTAATTTTGATTTATTTCAATTTCCACCAAGGTCACATTAGTGGAAGGCGTGATTACAACCGTCTGAATGATGCTTTATTTCTTAAACATGGTAAAGGGGTAAGAGTGGTAATAATTCATGTTTTAATGCGCTTCATAAGGAGTGTGTTGTTGCTTGTAAATAGATGTTGTAGTAGTTTAACTTGAGCTTTAATTCCTTTCTCATTTATAGAAAATTAGCCTCTAGTACAAAATATTAAATTCATAATCAAAACAAATAAATATTGTAAAGTGTTAAGAGAATAATGCGCCATAGACGTCCATTAAACAGTCATGCAGGAGTCAGTCAATTCCGTCATTAGTGAATCCTATTAATATTATAAATGCGAAAGTTTGTAAGTATGTATGTATGGATGTTTGTTACTCTTTCACGCTCGAATGGCTGAACGGATTTGTCTGAAATTTGGAAGACAGATAAATTGTGACCTGGATTAACATATAGGCTATTTTTAATCCCGATCGCACACCGGGTTTCTTTGAAAACGCGGACGAAGCCGCAGGTAGCAGCTAGTTAACAATATATCAACTTCATTCAAACATCAGTCTCTCCTTACTCGCTAGGTTATTCGTTAGTCATAGCAGCATAGAACTGATAGCAAAACATAATGTGTAACGGTCTAAGATCCGAACCTAGGTATACCTTCACCAATCTGGTAATAAAATGAAACCATTTACTAACAAATTTAACATAACAGAAACTTTATTAAAAAAGGATATCCTACAAAAATCCTAATCTGAACAATTTTTTGTTTGTATTTTTTATGTGTTTAAAATGTTTTTATTTTTCATTAAATGGTACAATATTAAAGTAATAAGAAAATGTTGTCCCAACGTAAAGCATAAGACTTATAGAATGTGCAGAAGTTGGGTTGCCCGTTATTTATCTTAGTTGCCAGGTATAAACAAATATTCTGATGCCAGCTACTTTTACGGGACTGGATAGTAAAAAAAATCAACAAACACGTATTGCAAACACGTTGATATAATGTTGTCTGCAAAAAATTGTAATGATGGAAAATATTTTCTTTAATAATGGTTCAAGATATTTTAGGCAACCTAGTTTACTACGATTTCTAATAGACTAAATTTATTATAAATACTGTGTAGCTCGGTTAAGGCCAACGTAGGTACGGATCTTCTACTATAATGGAAGTCGTGGAATTAAAAAACCGAATTCATTTTTTACTACATTTTTAAGAATAGGTACTACTTTTTTAAAAAAATAATCATTACTTAAAAGAAATGAAAAAATACGTTTTAGATTTAAAGTATCTTCAGTCTCGCAACTATCACTGAGAAGATACTCAGAGGTACCACCGGGGCACCCACCACTAGTCAAAGACACTAAGTCCCATTCGACCTATTGCCAACCATGCAAATATCCAATCCCGGGCAACATTGTTTTTATAAGAAAGTTGAAATCTTTTTGTTGTCCGACCCAGAGATTAAGCCTGGGACATCATAAAGTCAATTCCAACACCATACCGCCACACCACAGAGACGAATAGAGATTAGATTAGGACCATTTGAAATGGTTATTTTCAAGTAAGTTTTTTTCAATCCGTCATAATTGGTATGGTAAGCTAATTATAAAATATGATTGCAACAACAAAATTAAACATAATTAGGAAGTAACACATTCCCTTCCAATAAAGATACCATCGTATATTAATAAAAAACTTCGAAAACAACAACCGTAAAAAATCATCATACCCGCATTTCGACAAAAGCAATCTTTTAACGAATCTTTAAATAACAGAATCAAACCTCCACCGTTTTAGCAATTTACGGTAAATTTAGTGTTGGGGACCATTTTACCAATTGTCCGTCGACAGATCGGCGCAGATAAATGTTTCTACCCGCATATGCGCACACGCAACCGTCCGCGATCATGTCTCATAGATTAAATATGTCAAGAAGTAGGTATTTTTATTTGCCTATATGCAATTTTTGAAGTGAAAACTTCCTTAGCGCCGTTGCGCATTTTTTTGGAATGGGTAAAAACTTCTAAACTCGCGTCAGGACATGTGACCTGATTCGTAAGATAATAAATTCGTAACACGGCGCAGGGCGCTTTCGCGAATTTTCGTGTTGTCATGTTTGTGTACAATAACGCAATAAATGAATATTGTATTCTACCACATAAATGATAGTACTTTCGTACTGATAATTAAAGCAATTCGTGCAAAGTTATTCCCTAACTATTCCAAAATATCAAATTTTAATATTCAAGTTTTCACTTTTGCCGGCACTCCCGGATTGCAACCCTTTTTTTATTAGGTAGCGGACAAACGGATGGCTTTACTTATGGTAAGAAACAACCATCGCTGGAGAAAGCATAAGATCCTCAGCGCACACGACCGATAACTGCTGGCCGCTGGGGCCAATAAATGTTGCTGGTTCATCGCATCTGTTACTTTTTTGCGTGCACGCTAAATTCTCCACCAATCAAATAGTAATAAGAATAACAACTTAGAAGATGTTTGGTTTCTCTTATTAATACCACCTTAACAAAGTAATGCTTTGATAGTAAAGCTCAGCCGTGCTTTTATACTTATAATACCCACTTTCGCAATTGTGATTTTTCATGCTTTATTTTTAATTAGGTCTGTGTACAGTAACGTTGACGGAAATCGAACCTACAATTTGTGGATAGTCAACGGCATTTAGCGTCTACACTAACTTCTTAACCAACTAGACGTCAAACTTTAGCTTCATTTATGCCTATCGCCACATCTGTGTCGGTATTATTCATAACTTTGTAATTATTACAAAGTTAATTTGTGGCTCGTCACTTTTGTTTTAAAGCTCGTGTCGGTTTCTATTGCTAGCAACATGACCGTGACTATGTGGCAGTTTTTCGTCAAATTCTTCCGTAAACTATCTTATCTATTTCTGCCATAACGTCAGTGCTTTATCGTGTTTTGGCATAAGCAGGTAGAGTTTCGTTTATTTCGCTAGGCACTGCTTCGGTTTTGAAACTAATTCGACAATAGTTTAGTCTCACACAACCACCACTTTAGACGCCTAGGTAAGGGCGATAAGTAGGTACTTCTTACCGTCAGAAGAACCGTCTGTTTATTTGCTTTCCTTTTCCGTAAAAAATACCTGTCCTCTCGAGATACTCTTTTAATGCATGCAAAAGGATATTACTAGTGCATTGCCAACTTAGGGCTCTCAGTCCTTAACTTCTTTTATAAACATTACTGGCTGTTCTAACCACCTAATTGGAACATGAAATTGGCAAGCACAAACGCTATTTCAATAATAAAATTTAAGGTAATCGTTCTAATCTGGGCATTTAAAACGAGTAATCAAATGTATTGGATTCGTATACATATTGTTTTATTCTTTGGCAAATGCAATTATTGATACTAGCGGTTGCCCATTGGTCGAAATTCGACCATAATAAATTTTAATATCTTATTGATAAAAACGCCGTCATCATTTCTCAAGACCAACTAGGTACTTTGTTTCCAAACTTTTTAGTGCGCCATCTGTGATCTTTTATCGTTATCATCAATATATTTATTTGTGTGTGTCAAATGCATGTTAGTGTGGGTAATGTTTTATTTATTGATTTATTGTACTTATAAGCATTATTATTAAAAAACATTAGCGTTCTGCACTTTTCCTACACATAAACTATAAGTGTGCCAAATTTTATGCTCCTGCGTCCGTGCAATTTTCGTAAAAAGGGTTCCAAAGTTTTGGCATCACGTATTAATATGTAGATTTCATTTTCCTTCAAATTTTGTGATAATTATTATACTCGTATAAGACCTAAATATTGATGTAGGCAGCTCGTAAAAGGCAAGCATAAGCTTACTGTTACTAACATAATGGCATCTGACTAGGTTTTAGAGTAGTGCCTTAACTTTATACAAATTCAGGTTTACTATGTATCTATGGAAGTTTTATACCAGGCGTATATGTATATTTCTACTGTCATGGTATTTGTGATCTCTATTATCGTGTTCCAAGTTGTCGGTAAAGTAGCCGATAAACGAGCATACACAGTTTGAACTCCTGGCCTATAGCTAGCGACGCTAAAGTAACATCTTTAGTCCCGTTTCTTGTTAGCCTTATAATTAAAAAAATTAATATATATACATAATATGTTACTATATTATTATTATAATAACATATTTATATAATATATAAAGTAAAGTAAAGTATCTTCACGCCCATATCCCCGAAGAGGTAGGCAGAGGTACAACCAAGGCACCCACGACTAGCCGAAGACACTAAGCCCCACAATGTGATAGGTGGC